>CAUYUJ010016828.1:0-77500 GCA_963575745.1 Prorocentrum cordatum | reverse complement strand
GATTGGAGGAAGGGGAGGACGGGAGGGTGGGGGGTCTGGCTCTGGACCTCTGCTTCGTGCGACTGCTTGGAACAGGGCGTCCCATGGGGGAGACTCCACCTGCTCGAAACAGGCGCCAAAAACAGCCAAGATCTACTCCAGGGGGGGGGGAGGGGGGGGGATGCGAGGGCTCGCTCCGATCGGCAAAACAATGAATCATACATTTTCTGACGGCCCTGGGGCCCGACGAGGGCCGCGGGAGGCCACAAATACGACAGACCTTTTGATGTTTGCTTCGAAGCTGGGGAGGCCCGCGAAGGGGCCCAGGAACACAGATAGATAGGCACCTACCCCAGGATTCCACATATGTTCCATGTTTCCTGGAAGCTCGTCTCCCCCTTGACTTCCCATAGCTCCTGTCTTCTCCTGGGAATCGACGCATATTTGAGCCTGTGTTTGTGTCCCCTCCTCATCCTGCCCCCCCCCCCGAACGTTGCCCCTGAGCTCCGGCACCGCCTTCACGCCCTTTGTCGGTCGCCCCGCCGCCCGGTCGCAGACGACCTCCGCCGCCAGCTTGCCGGCGAGCACCGCGCCCTCCATGCTGCCGAGGAACTTCTGGCTCGTCCAGTCCCCAGCCAGCGTGAAGTTTCGGGCCGGCGTCTCCTGCCAAGACGATCAGAACGAGTACACCCTGCGAAATGCTTAAGAAATCATGGGTTAAGCAATTCATCGTCTCAGAACTTGAACTAAAACCCAACATTTCTATTACAATCTTAGGATTTACATTGAAACATTAAGAATAATCGAGCCTCTGGCCGAAAACTTAGGTTTTCTTAAGCATCGCCTAAGGTGTACGGCAAGAATGGGGACGAACGCCGACGGCAGTGCCTGTCCGCTTTGAGCAGGGCTCGTTGTCGGCGTCGCCGCGGACGGCGTCCACTCGAGTCAGGAAGTCGGCCGCTTAACAGCGGCCGCTGTCGGCTTTGGACCACACTTGCGTTGGGCATCGTACCCATGCTTCCCGTACGGCCAGACCTAGGACAGAAGAACATCCATCTAGAACACGAGACCCTCCGCCGGCCAAACCGAAGAACATTCGCGGGCACCCTCCCCCAGGATGTAACAGATCACCCCACAAGCGCGAAGAACATGAGGGTTACCCTCCCCGAACCGACCTCGATCTTCTATACCTCGGCCCGACCGCACCCACCTCGGACGTCCCGATCTCCTGCGATGGCCGGTACTTGTTGCGGCCGGGCGTGGCGGCGTAGACGCTGCGCGGGACCTTCACCACCGCGGACTTCCGCAGCTGGGCCCCCCCGCCAGGGAGGTGCGCGCCGATCTCCAGCGGGAACAGCCGCTGGAGCTCCCCCAGCGTCGCGTCCACGATCTCCTCTGGGCGGCGCGCCCGGGGGGGGGGGGCCGAGAAGAGAAGGGGCGGGCAGCCTCAGAGGGCCCCGAAGTCCCCCAACCTTCTGAGGAGTGCTCTCCGCGCCCTTCCCCGGAGACACCCAAAACCTCTCAGAGGGCGCAAAGGCTTCGGAGAAGCCCCGCCGCCTCCCGAGAAGGCCTTCTCCTCCTCACCTCCCCCCCTCGCTCGCCGCCGATCCTGAGTGAGGGTGAGGATGGAAACGTTCAGGGGGGGCAGGCTCAGGGGGTAACCTCGAGCCCGAATCGGCGATACGGCGCCGAACGATCGGCGATAAGCCCTCGATAGCGAATGCAAGCGTTCCCAGGCGGGCTGGGGCTATCGGGCCTCCTGTGGCGATCACCGAGGCACCATCCATGGCATAGACATATCAACTTTCGGCGGTCCGCGCGGAGTTCTTGGACCTGCACTGGGCCCTCCTCCCTGGCGCGCTTCGCGCGCCAGGGAGGCACAAGACCTCAACCTGGATCCGTCTTTCACGGTCCCCGGGCCCGAAGACGGCCCACGGAGGCCGAAGAGGCCCCAAAACCCACGGGTCCGACACCTCGAGCCTGCCCGCCCATCCTGCTGACCGGAACTGGTGCTGGGCCACCTCAGACCATCAGACGGCTCCTAGATGCATCCCCCCCCCCGCGGCGTATGCCCCCCCCCCCTGCTCGTTGCGCGTGATCCTGGTTGCTCTTCGACATCCAGTTGACGCTGCTGCCTGCGGCCGGCGAGCAGGGCGCGAACACGAGCTCCAGCATCGACCTGTCGTCGTCCTTGTACTCCTTCGGTGGGCTTTCGCGATTCGACGCCAAATTGACGCCAATCGACGCCAGTCGGCGCTATCTCATCGATTACCAGACGCGCTAACCGACGCTACGTACGGAATTGCGAGGGTACACAAGGCTCCAATGATTGGCTACCGAACATCATTTGGAGGAAGACGGACGCGTAAACTGGAAATTCGGCGCCGACACAAGAAATCCGCGCGGAGCTTACAGCACCGGCTTACAGCATTTATTCTTTCTCGATCCTTACAGCACGTGCTCATGTCCGCGTACACGGAGAGGAGAGGACTGCGGCTGAAGCAGAGCGCGTCGATGTTCTTCAGCTTGCGGTCGAACCACAGGTGCACGTTGATCACCGGGATGCCCTCAAGCTCGTCCAGCTGCTGGAAGAATGGCAGCGCGGACCACGCCCTCGGCAGAAAGCGCTTGAACACGTCCACAGGCATCGCCGATACCAGATGAAGACAAAAACAACATAAACGTCAACTTTCCGAGGACCACGCGATAGCTTGGATCGGCGCTGGCCTGGTGCCGATCCGACAAACCCGCGCGGACCTCCCAATGTTGATGCGCTTGTGCTGTGTTTCCTCCTTCGAGATACATACTCGTCGGCCTCGTTTCGGAGGCGGTCCGGGGGGCGAGTTGGGCAAGCCCCAAGAAATTCGGTCCAGAAGGGGGCATGTGGGCCAATTCGCTCAAACTCCGCCCCCCAGCCAAACCACACCCGCGGCCGAAACCGACCAGTTAGTCTCTCGAGCCGCGCCCAGCCCCTTGGCAACGACAGGGGACCTCTTCCTTCCCCCTTCCCGCTGGCCAGAACCGATGCGGGGCCACCCAAGCCCCCCAGCCGGCTCCAGGCCTCGACGACCTCTCCCCCGCGGAGCACGAGGTGGCTCACGGAGGCGTCGGCGTTCGGGACGATCTCCTCCAGGGCGGCCCCGAGGCGCACGGCGCCGCCGCGCTGCTCGATGTGCTGCACCATCGGGGCGCAGAGGCGGTCGGGCTGGTTCGGGGAGACGTAAGACGCGGGTTCGGGGGACACGGGTTGGCATGACGGGGCCGTCCGGAAACTTGTCCGATTGTTTTTTGGTTGGAAACAAATCTGGGTTTCGACATTTCGCCGAAGGGTGGGGGAGGGGGGGGTATGGGTCTGGGCTGGTGCTGGGTCGAGTTGCTTGCACCAGTCTCGCAGGCGGACTGGGGGGGGTCTGACCAGTCGCCGAACGCAGCCGCCAAGAGCAGCCAAGATCTGGTCTGGGGGGGGGGGCTAGGGGGAGGGGGGGCCGAAGGGCCCGCAACACGCAACAAAGACGGCTACATGACGAGAACCAATCTGAACTTTGACGGGAGCTTCCGCTGCAAACATCAAGACTGGACTGTCAAAACTCAGGACTGGACCGTCAAAACGCGAACTCGGGTCTTGCGCTTCCCCGACTGGTTCCCGTCCAAGAAAGCGGTCTGGCTGCCGTCGCTCTCGTTGATGAAGCGGTTCATCGCGGTGAGCACCACCTCGGGGGGCAGCTCCTGAGAGGTCTTCGCGAGAACGATGCAGGGCAATTGAGCCCGATTGGGGGGCCATTCAGATAGGCTACGCCAGATGAGCGACGATGAAAAACGGATCTTACGCGAGATGGCATTGCGACCTTACGCGGTGGCTTGCGCGGGTCGCCAGCGCGGTACGCTACGCTGGAAGCGAACGCGCATACGCGCAACCTTACGCGAACAACTTACGCCCCAATGTCGGCGCAGACGACAGCATTGCTTTGCGTCGCTCAGATGAAACCTACGATTGAGCCCGATTGACTCGGATTAAACGGGATTGAACGGAATCAAACGGGATTGCGCCGAATTTCGACCACGGATATACCAAAGCCGATGCTAAATCAAACCTCCCAGGAGCTGCATCATGAGCCACCGTCATCGAGAGCCTCTCGGGGTCGATGAAGTCCAGGGCCTTCGCCATCGCCACGAAAATCTCCTGCGAGATGCGCTCGGGCATGCCGTACTTCCTCATGAACTGGCTGACCTAGAGCGACAAGCAACGACATACATATACGTATACTTTCGGAGCTCCGTGCTGATCTCTTGGATCGGCGCCGGGACCCTCCTCCCGATCGCGTGGAGCGCACCAGGGGCGACGCTGGAGGCGCCGCCAGGGGGGCCCAGCGCCGACCCAAGAAAGGCACGCCTTGCGCCGTAGATCTAGTCTTGTGCCGCTCCTTCGCACCCGATGACCGACAGCTCGTCCTGCGCGTCGATGAAGCTCTGCCCCTCGAAGAGCATCGGGAGAAGGGGGGGCCCCGTCTGCAGCTTCTCCAGGGGGCTCAGCATCTTCTGGTTTAGCAGGATCGCAGCGGCCACGTTCGGCGACTCCGAAGGGTGTGGTTTGCAGGGGGTGTGGTTTACAACCCGGCACCTTGGGGAGGGGTTAGCGGGGACCGGTTTGTCCGTCGCGTCACGAGGCCCGACGAAGGCAACGTGGTGTGTCCCAATCCCCAACCGACGCAGATCGCAAACCACACACCCCTGCGTAACCACACCCTTTACAGTCGCCGACATGTTCAGGGGCGCCGGCAGGCCAGGGAACTCGAAGGTGGTGAACTCGCCCGGGAGCTCCTGCATCGCGAAGGTCATCTGGTGCCTCTTCCACTGCAACCTGTCCTGAGAGGAAAAAACAGCAGCACACGTACAAGCTTGCGGATCTCCGCGCACGGATTGTTCAGATCGGCGCTGGGCCCTGCACCTGGCGCCTCTGGCGCCGCCACTTGCGCGCTCCCCGCGCCAGTGGCAGCAGCGCCAGCGCCGATCCAAGAAAAATGCGCGGAGCGGCGAGAGTTTCTGTCTGTGTAGCTTGTTCGTCTTCGGGTCCTCGATCCCGAGCTCTGCGAAGAGGTTCATCATGTTCGGGTACGCCCCGAAGAAGATGTGCAAGCCCGTCTCGACCCAGTCCCCGTCCTTCGGGCAAGCTCAGAAATTCGGGGAGCTACAATGTGTCGAAGCTCAGAAATTCGGGGAGCTACAATGTGTCGAAACCGCTACTCCCCGGACCTCCCTGGCGGCCAACTAGGAACCATGCTCCCCCACCCCACCATCCCTGTCCCCCAAAAAGAAACTTTGGGGCAAAGCCTTGAGTCATGTTCGTGAGGCTCGCGAGCACATTGTATTGTTTTTGAAAAGGACGGCGGGGGTGTCAGCATATTGCCTGCTGTGCGCAGGGCTACCATCCCTGACAAACAAACAATCCAAAATGCACCTTGCGGCTAAATCTGCATAGTGGGCGGCCACCCCGCGATCACCGTTAAGTGGTGTTCGACAGAGACGGCGGGGGTGGTGGCGTATGGCCTGCTGTGCGCAGGGCATAGGCTTTCGACAAGGATGGTGGGGACCGACATGTTTCCCGATGTGTGCTGTCACGTGCGCAGGCGCCCCTGACACACTCTGCACGTGCCCCGACCGTGGCGCAGCTGGAGTATGCGGCACACCTGGCGCACGCGGAGTACGTGGCGCATCTGGCGCACTAGGCGTGCCTGGCACGCTCGGGCCCCAGGGGTGCCTGGCGCGCGTGCCGCGCCTGGCACGGGTGGCGTACCTCGCCTCAGCGTCGCGCACATGGGGTTGGTTTTGGTTCCCAGTAGCTGTCGTCCACCCAAAGACGACCGCTGAACATGCTCAGGCTCGGGCGTTACTTACGTGTTGGGAGGTCGGGTGGGAGTGATCTAGACGGCTTGCGGGCGGGTGGGTAGCTTGACCCCTCCCCCTGCCCACTCCCCTGGACCTAGACGGGGGGGTTCGCGAGATGTCATGGCGTCCAAGATACCCTGAGATGGCCCCAAGAGGGCCTCAATATTGCGCAAGATATCCCTACATGGCTCAAGAAAGCTCACAACATGCCTCCAAGAGGCCCCAAGAGGGCGACAAGATGGTTCTAGGTGCTGTTAGACACCCAACAGGGCCTCCCAGGGAAGCCAAACTCTCTCAAAAACCGGAGGAAAAGCAATGATTGTTGCATTCTCACCTTTTCGCTTCCGATGCGTTTTTGAGGCGTCAAGGTGGCCCCAAGATGGCCGAAGAGAGTTCCAAGAGGGGCCCAAGATGCCCCAAGAGATGCCCAAGAGCGTCCCAAGATGCTATTTTGATGGTCCCAGAGGGGGCACTAAAAGGTAAGACCCCCCCCTCTGTTCACCGACACCCTCCACGACAACTGAAAGAGGCCATCCAGGGGTCCCAAGAGAGTCCCAAGAGAGCCCCAAGAGGGCCCCAACAAGCGCCCAGGAGGCCCCAAGAGGTCCCCAAGAGGCCGCCAAGAGGCCCAAAGAGGCTTCCCGAGGCACCCCAGGCACTCCAAGAGGCCCCCCCGACCGCCAAGATGCACCCAAGACGCCCTCAGAGGCCTTCAGGAAGCTCCCCAGAGACATCCGAAGAAACTCCGAGATGCACTAAAGAGGCCTCTGGCCCTTCTGCTCGCCCTTTTCTTCCTCCTCCTCCTCCTCCTCCTCCTCCTCGAGCCTATTCCTCCTCCCCCCTCAACAACTACTCCATGTGACTGCTACTTACTCTCCTCTGCCCTGATGACGTCCGGAAGATGTCCGGCCCCCCTCCGCGTATTGTTTTTTCGCACAAGATTCCCAAGAATTGGGTTCTCGCTTGGGTTTGCTTCCAGATGTTGCTCCCGCTGAAGCACTGGCCCCATTGCTACGCCTCTGGTTGTTCCTAATCATGCTCCCGCTGCAGCACGGGCGTTTTCGGTCGTCCCAAACAGGACCCAAAATCTATAAAATGCCCCCCAAAAAAACAAAGCCGTCAGAAACGATTACACACTCGGTGTCGATTCGATGATGATTCGGGGCCACAAAACCCCTCCCACTTTGGAGCGTCGTCTTCAGGAAATATCAAGCGGGAGCCCCGTTTCTGCTTTAAGAAGGCGATGTTGAAAGCAAAACCAGCGGGTGCTCTCCATCAGCCCCGCCTTGTCTGGAGTTTTTTTCGGGGAGCCCAGGGAGGTAATTAGACATGGAGCCGCGACTCCACACCGGCCCAAACCTCTGGAAGACGACCCATTTACCCTCCAAGGAACCTGGCGCCATGCCATGACATGCTGTGCGGTTTTGTGTTCTGCGTCGCTGTGCGATGCCATGTTTTGCGTTGCGACGCTTTGCGATGCAATTCTTCCCTGCGCAATGCCACGCTATGCTATGGCATGCTACGCTCTGCCGTTCTCGCGTGCGCCATGCCATGCCGTGCTCTACCATGAACAGTGTACCCTCCAGCGACCAGCACCCTGCTCGACATTCGAATGTGCGGATAGAGAGGATACCTACGCCATGGTAAGGGATGGGAGGGAGGGGTAGGACGTCGGACATTGCTCCTCGTCGCCCTCCTCCCCATCCTCCTCTTCCACCTCCTCCTCATCCTCCTCCTCCCCCTCCCTCTCCTCCTCCGATTCCTCCTCCAGCCTCCTCCTCCTCTTGGGGTATGACGGCTTCCCCTGCCCTTGTTCCTCTGCGTGCTTCCCCACTTCCCTCATCAAGGCAACTCGTGTGGGCATCCTTGCTGGATGGGCTTCTGGGGTTACGCGTCTCGTGACGCATCTCGACGCGTACCCAGCGGTGGGGGCGAGGGCCTCCCGAGAGGCCCACGCAAGCAGGACAACGAGGCGTAGGGGGTAGCGGCACGGGTGCCTTTTTTTTTCTCCTGCCTTGAAGATGGGTCTCCCGCGCCGACGGGCGGCCCCCCCGTGCGACGGTGCAGCCCGTGACTGGGGGGGGGGCGCTGGCGGCCGCGCCTCGGCCCCCAGGGCGGGAGCAGCGCTAGCACCGTGGGGCGGGGCGGCCGAAGAGACCGACGGATGCGAGTCTGACCGCACGGATGGCAGCCACCGCCGGGCGCGGGGCGGCTCGGCCTGCTCCGGCCATGCGCCGCCGAGCTCCGACGGGCGGCGCCCGGAGGATCACCGAGGACCATCCTTTGGAGCCGCCGCGACCCCGCAGATAGCCGCCGAATTCAAAACAAAAATATTTGCGCGGTTTCTCTGTTTGAAAGCATGCAGTGCTGGGAGCGTAGGCGCCCCATGCAAAAACCCTGACGAGCATCCATTTTGAATCAAGCATCGCTGCGGCCGTCGCCATCATCACCGCACAAACCACAAGAGAACAAACGTTATCGCCGCCGAAATTGCCGCCGAACTTGCCGCCGAAATTGCCGCCGAACTTGCCGCCGAAATTGCCGCCGAACTTGCCGCCAAACTCTCCGCCGAAATCGCCGCCGAAATCACCATCGAAATTGCCGCCGAACTTGCCGCCGAAAGAATTGCGAACTCCACCGAAGCAGCCGCCGAAATTCAGCTGCCGAAATCGCCGCCGAAATTTGCATTGCCCTGTCCGAGGTGAAATCGCTGTTGTATTAAGCACGATGACGCCGCGGACACAGGCATAGAGTCACAACCAAATCACATTCGTCTTCTTGTCGGCGGCATAATCAGGAATTTCGGCGGAAATTTCGGCGGCAACTTCGGCGGCGATTTTGGCGGCAATTTCGGCGGCGATTTCGGCGGCAATTTTGGCGGCCATTCCGGCTGCCCTTTCAACGGCTCTTTCGGCGGCCCTTTCGGCGGCCCTTTCGACGGCTCTTTCGGCGGCGTTGCTGTTGCCAACTGTCGTCAATGGTTGCCGGGAGCTCTCGGCACTCGGCGGCCCAGCGGGCCCTGAGAGGGCCCTCGAAGGGCCTCGCCAGAAAGCGTCTGCGAAGTAGCTCAAACCACGCGTGATTGGTACGCGAGAGTGCAAATTGAATGCCTCGTATTATGAAGTTTCAGCAAGCTCTAGAAATGCGCTGGGAAACCACCGCGCGGCAGGGCGCGCCTGAATACGGACACCATAAAAAAACAATTTCGTTTGGAATGGATGTCGGAGCGCGTTCCTTTTCGTCTCCGGAGAATAAGCCACTACGAGGAGGAGGGAAGGGAGAGAGAGGAGGCGAGAGGAGGAGGAGGAACAGGAGGAGGAAGAGGAAGAGGATAAAGGAAGAGGAAGAGGAGGAAGGAAGGAGGAAGGAAGGAGGAAGGAGGTCCCCGTCCTCGTCCTGCCACGCAGACACCTTCCCGCCGAGCACCTCGCGGGCTTCCAGCACCACCGGCTGGTGGCCCGCATCGGCCAGGTACTTGGCGCAGGCGAGCCCCGACAGCCCCCCGCCGATGACCGCCACCCGCTTCCTCGGCGACCCGGCCTCGGCAGAGGAAGGCAGCACTGCCCAAACAGAAAGCTTCTGGGCAGGACGGCTCGCAGGAGGAAGCCAAAGGGGCAACGGAAGACCTCAGTGACAGGAGCCGGGCACGCTGCAGGCCGCTGGCGTGGACGAGCGTGGTGCACGCCATCCCTGCGATCTGCCGTGGCGCCCGCGCCCAGAGAGCACGGCAACGACCCCAGAGAGGACGCCGCCAAGCCTCAAAGCAGCCCCTCTCCCGAAACACACAGCCCTGCCATCGCTCGGACGTCTATTCCCTGTGTTTTTTTTGGGTTTCGTGCGTGGCTTCTTCGCCAATGATCAAGTCCGAGCGATGCCAAGACAGCTCCCTAAGAAAATCACCTTCAGAGGTCCGCTGGCGCGCGGAGCGGTCCAGGGGCGGCGCCGGCGGCGCCGCCAGGGGGCCCAGCGCAGACACGAGAAAGCCCGAGCGGCATGCTGCTGATTCGTCCCCAAGCTTCCCTGGCGAGCTGGCCTCCTGCAGCGCCCGGAACTTGGCGGAGAGGGCCCTCGCCTCCGCGTAATTCTCCTGAGAAGCAACGTGGGGGGGGGGACCAACTCAAGAGGGGAAACGTGGACCTGGACGACGAAAAGAAACGGGCCTTGCGCGAGATGGCATAGCGACCTTGCGCCGTGGCTTACGCCGGCCGCCAGCGTGACACGCGGCGTGGATAAGGGGGCACTTACGGGCGACCGTACGCGAGCGGGTTACGCGCCAATGTTTGTAAAGACGATCCCCTTCTCTCTGCGTCGCCCACTTGGGATCTGCGATAAATCGCCGATAGATCGGTAGATCGCCGATATCCCTTCCAGAATTAGCATATCGACATTGTCCTGAGCGGGGTGGGGTTATCGAGCCCCATATCGGTGATGAATGGCGTCCACCTCTGAGTCCATTCCCCCCCTAACGTTGCCCCTGATCTCCGTTTGGTCTATGCCCGCGGGCTTCGGGAAGTCCCGCGGCTCGGTCCACTCGCCCGTCGAGGGGTCCACCGTTCGCGTCCGCGACGGCACCCCAGAAACACCCGCCTTTGAGAAGGGACCGACCGTCATGGCATTCCCATAGGCCTACCGCGAAATGTTCTTTGAGTCACCTATTTGTCCGATCGAAGACGATGCTCTTGGAACATGGAGCCGGTTGACAAAAACATGCTGTCTCAGCGAGACATGTTCTTGGAACATTTTGCGCAAACCACAATAGTCGGGTCGGGCGAAAGGGGGGGATAGCAAAGGGGGGGGGTGAGAATCAGCTCACGTAGCTGATTTTCCCGGCGCCTCCCGGCGCCGGAGGCGGCCATGTATCGAGGAATGGGCCCCTCGGTGAGGCCGAAACCAGCTGCATGCAGCAGATTTCGTAACCCCCCCTTTCCCAATCCCCCCCTTTCGCCCGGCCCGAATGTTCTTGGAACATCTTGCGCAGACCACAACAGGTTCTTGGAGCTCGGGAACGGCCGGGGGTCTGCACAGGAAGGGCCCCGAGGAAATCTGTCAAGAGAGGGTGATGACGGCAAATCCGATCAAAATCTTCCCCCGCCCCACCCCCCCTCCTCCTCCTCCTCCTCCTCCTCCTCCTCCTCCTCCTCCTCCTCCTCCTCCTCCTGGGGTCCATCTGGTGCAGTTTTTTTCACCACCGATCAAGTTTGGACGGTCCCTATAGAGACCCGGAAACGGCAGCTGGAGGTCGAGAAGGGCAACAACAACAGATCCCGAGCCCAGCACCCCGAAACCCGCCCAGCACTCCTGCTGGTCGGAACCAGGGCTGGGCCACCTCAGACCCCAGCAGGCTCCACGCTGGATCATTCCCTCGTGGGCCTATGGGCAAGTCGAGACTGGAGGCCTGGAAGCGGGCAATGACACCAGCACATGGGACTGCCTCCACCGCGGGCAGACGACCCCAGCCGATGGTGTTGGTGGTCATACTCCGACCACCTCGCACCCCGAATCGTGACCACCCTCACCGAGATCGGGATCGTCCTCCCTCGGTGGAGGCACACCTCCGATACCGGTGCTGGTGTCGTTACCAGCCTGGAACATATCCCTATCCCTATGCTGGGCATCTCCTCATCACGATGCCAATCTTAGGGATTCCCTTATTTTTTGAGGGCGCATCCATAAGATTGTCATCGCTTTTTGGCGTGTCAATCTTAGGGATAGGGGTACGTTCGAGGCTGGTAATGTCGACCTCCAGGCGCCTCCAGCAGGACACTCTTCGCCGCTGCCTCGCCGCCTGCACGCGCACCCCGCCGCGCCGCCCCCCGCGCAGCCGCCCGCCCGGCCGGCGCGCGTGCCCCCGCGACCCGCCGCGGCACGCGCGCCTCGCCAGCGCCACCGCCGCGACGCCGGGCGCGGCGCCGCGCGCCAGCGCGCCCCGCCAACGCGAGGGGGAGCGCCAGGGGGGGGGGGACCGGCTCGGGCGGCAGGATCGGCCGGCATCGGATCGATGACGATCCGATTCGCATCGGAGGGGGTGTCGGATCGGGCCGCATCGGCACGGAGTCGGCATCGGATCGGGTCGGCCGCAGCACGGTGCACCACACAACGTCACGAAAGCGTCGAGCCGCATCGGAACGTCGGGAAATCGGAATCGAAATCGGATCGAATTGACCAAAAACGATATCGAATCGGATCGATCGGATCGAGATGGGCCCTGCGGGGGGGTACTGGTCAGTCGGCGAAGAGCGGCAAGTGTACAACACAGACTTGTCCGCATGCCCCAGTGTGGCTGGACAAGATATTATCCTGTGGTGGCACGTCGGGGTATAACCTCTCCAGCTGCCATGGGGCAGCCGCCCCCGATGGCGGAACAAATTGCCCCACCAACTCTTTAGGGCGTGACTGGTTTGGGGCTCTTCCTCTTCCGACCCATCTCCTTCCGCTTCGGGGAGGGCTTTCTTCTTCCTTGATAGTAGACACCCCTCCCCAAGGCGACCGGAAGCCAACCAGGACCAATGCGGCCCCCCCCCCCATCCCTACCACACAACAATGTGAAGTCCACTTTGGGACAGAATCTCGGGTCATTCATGATCGGGCTGGCCGCGAACACTATGGTCAGTTTTTTTGACGGGGACGGCGGGGGTGCCCGCATATTGCCTGCTTTGCACAGGGCCAGCGCCCCTGTCAGAAAAACCAATTCAACATGCACTTGAAGGCCAAATCTGGATCATGCGCGGCGCGGGCACCCCAAGATCACTGTGCATTGGTTTTTGACTGGGACGGCGGGGCGGCTGGCATACGCTATGATGGCCGACCCGCCGCGACCGCGCACTGGTTTTCGACAAGGATGGTGGGGGGCGACGCGTTTCCCGACGTGTCATGCCACGTGCGCAGGCGCACATGGCACACTCTGCGCGTGCCCCGAACGTGGCGCACCTGCCGCGGCTGGAGCACGTGGCGCACATGGCGCACGTGGATCACGTGGCGCATCTGGCGCACAGGGCGTGCCGAGCACGCCTGGGCCGCAGAGACTCCTGGCGCACCCGGCGCGTGTGGCGCGCCTGCCCCGCACGGCGCACCTCGCCCCAGCGTTGCGCACATGGGGCCTCGTTTGGTTCCCGTTAGCTGCGAGCCCAACGGTTACCGCCAAACACACTGCGGCTCGGGTGCTGTGTGCGCGTTTTGGGAGGGCGAGTGGGAGTGAGCGAGACGGCTTGCTGGCGGGGAGGGTGTCTTGATCACCGTTCGCGATTAATGAACACCCCTCCCCCAGGCGACCGGCAGGGCAGCCGACCCGGGCCAATAAGGGCACCTCCTACCATCCCTGGTAAAAAACAATCCAAAATACATGTAAAATACATGTCGCCTTCAAATCTGGAGCATGCGCGGGCGCCCATCGACCACTTCGCATAGGTTTTGACAAGGGCGGCGTGCCGGCATATTGCCTGCTGCGTTCAAGCCAACCATCCCTGGTAAAACCAATACGTAAATACACTTTGGCTCCAAATCTGAAGCATGCGTAAGGCCCTCTTCTCTCTGAGCTCACACAGTTTGTCCATCCGTGCCGGTGCTTGGCGACCCCTGGAGGAGCCCTCCTTGACAAAGAATGCTCGGCACTTTGTTTCATGGGGATTCAAGATTCTGAACTCCTCGGGGCTAGGGCCCCAGGCAGCTGGGGTCCCTGTCGGTTCCCCGTAGCTGGCGCACCTGGCGCGGCTGGAGCACGTGGCACAAGTGGCGCACGTGGAGCATGTGCCGCACCTGGCACGCTTGGGCCTCCAGGATGCCTGGTGCACCTGGAACCCGTGGCGCGCATGGCATGTGTGGCGTTCCTTGGCGATCTGCTGACACTCGGGTGTTATTTATGTTGGCAGGGCGGGTGAGAGTGAGCTAGACGGCCTCCTATCTATATAGGACGGTGACGGTAGCATGACCCCTCCCCCTACCCCCTCATCCGCCTACTCCCTCCACCTCCCTCCTCCCCCCGCCCCCGTCCTTCACCTCATCCTTCTCCTCCTCCGAGTTCGCCTCCGTCCTCCTCCTGGGGATGACGGCTTCTCCAACTTTCTGCTCCTCCACATCCTTGACCGAGGCAACTCGCATGAGCATCGTTTCTGGATGGGCTGGTGGGGTTACGCGAAGAGTCTAGAACGTATGTTATACCTCTCCTCGCCCGCTAAACTAGAGGAAGAGAAAACGGCACAAACATTAACATTCGGAGCTCCGCGCGAGTTTCTCGGATCGGCGCTGGACCACCCCTCCCTAGCGCGCGGAGAAGCGCCCTGGGCGACACCAAATGCTCCGCCGAGGGCGTTCAACGCAGATCCGAGAAATTCGCGCGGAGCTCAAAACGTTGATGGTTATGCCGCTTTATCTTCTTCGAGGTACGTCGACCTTTCGGCGAGGCATCGCCAATAGATCGGTGATAGGCCCCCGACAGCGCATCCGCGCGCTCCTGGGCGGGTGTTGGGCTTTCTGGCCCCTAGCAGCGATCAGTGGGCGATTGGGGGTCCCGGAGGCGGCCAGGACGTCTGAACTGATTGGGACCCCCGAAAATCGGTAACTAGACCCGCTCAAAGTTGCTCCCCGGACCTCTCCTGGCAATCCGTCTGGTGCAGTGTTTCACCCCTGATCCGTGATTGACGGTCCTGGGGTCCGAAAACGGGCCCCTGAGGCCGAAAAAGGTTACCATTCTAGCCGAACACAAACCTCGAACCTGTCCACCCTTCCTGCTGGCCAGAACCAGTGCTGGACCACTGCATACCTCCAGACGGCTCTAACGGGGATCGATGCGTTCCCCCTGTTTTTCTCACTACGTTGTAAGAAGGGCAGCGGCCTCCCGGGAAGCCTCATCTGATGCTGTTGCTTCTGCACCGAAAGCGGTCATGGGTACTTCCAGAAAGGTGGCATGTGTAATCCACGGCTCGAAGAAATGCTCGATGTCATCGCCATCGATGTCCCGCTTGCTCCTGTTCCGATCCTTCCCCAAACGTTGCCTCTGACACGGCCTCTAGAGCACCCCTCACGAGGCCCACAGGGCCCCGGGGGGCTCCAGGATTGAGCGGAAAGCTGGGGGCACCTTGGGACAGGGGCACCTTCCTCCAACTGATATTGCCCCTGACACCAGCCCCTGGAATCGGCGATACATCACCGAGAGATCGGGAATCTGCCCCCGATAGCAAATCTGCACGCTCCTGGGCAGGGTGGAACTATCAGACCCGTTCTCGGCGATCCGTAGGCGATTGGGGGTCCATGCGGCAAGTCCATGCGTCCCCCCTTCTCCCTCCTTATCTCGGCGACGAGCCTGGGGGGAAATGAGAAGGAGCGGGCCTTGTCAGAAGGCTGGGAAGCCCCCCCGGACTTCGGAGCAATGTCCCAAGACTTCCCCGATGACACAAACTGGCCATCGCTCGGACGTCCATTCCCTGTGTTTTTTTCGGTTTTGTGCGTGGTTTTTTTCGCCAAATGATCAAAGATGCTCCTCGATGGTCCTCGCCGAAAGAAAAATGCACACGTCCGATCGATGCCAAGCAAAACACCTCTTAAAAAGAAGGCCGGGGAGCGCTTCTGAGAAGCCCCGCCGCCTTCTGACAAGGCCTTCTCCTTCTCATTCGCTCGCCGCCGGCCATCCTTGCCCCTGATGATGGGGAGCCCACAAAGCACGTACGCGCCCGGCTATGTACATGAGCACGGCCCCTGGATCCGCGAGACCGGCCGCGTCATACGAACATTTGCGCCATGCGTATTCTCGAAACCAGCGTGGATTCGTGTACATGTACGTCCTTCTTTCGCTCCTGAGATGAGCCCATGGGGTTTGCCTCCACAGCGGGGTTTGCCTCCACAGGGGGGTTTGCCTCCACAGGGTGTTTGCCTCCACAGGGGGGAGGTGATCTTAGATTCCGGTGTTGGTGGTAACATTTCGACCACCCTGGAAGCCAGAATATTACCACCATCACCGAAATCGGGATCTTCTTGCCTCGGCGGAGGCACATCGAGGATATTGGTGTTGGTGTCAACCTCTAGGCCTGCGATATGAGCCCATGCCTCCCCCCAGTAGAGCCCAGAATCGAATCGATAAGTCGGATCGGCGATCGACATGAATCGGATCGGCGGAAATCGGCAGCCGAATCGGGAAAAGTCGAATCGGAGGAAATCGGCAGGCTAGTATGCCTCCAAGAAGAAATCGGAACCCAAATCGGAAGCCCAAGTCGAATCGAATCGGAATCGGCATCCATCGAAGTCGAATCGAATCGAATCGGAGGCATCGAAACGAGCCCATGCCCCCCCCCCCCCTGACGCTGCCCCTGACACCGCCCCCCCTCCGCGCGGCTCCCGCCCGCCGGCGCCCGCCCTGCGCCGCCCGCCCGCGAGCCGACGGGGAGGCTCGCCGGCGCCCCGGCGCGCCCCGCCGCCGCGGCCGCCGGCCGGGGCACGGCGGCGGCCGCCATCGAGGGCGGCACGCCTCCGCGACCGAGAAACTCTGAAGGGGCCCACAAACACACAAAGAAATACACACAAATAAAAATATTCCCCATATTTTCCCATATTCTCGGGGTTTCTCTCTTCCCCCCCCCACTTCCCATGTTTTCCCATATATTTTCTGGGAGTGGGCGATTCATTGTGTCTGCGGGTGTTTTCCCCTCCTGAGAGACCACGCGGACAGGGAGCAGAAGCTCCGCCCTCACAGCGGGCACAACGGCAAGCCAAGCCAAGAGCAGTAAACGCAAGCGAGGGGAGGAAGGGAGCAGGAGAGGGCTGCTTCGCAAACGCACGGGGCCGTTCAGCAAACGCCACCCGTCGGGGTCGGGATGGCTGTTCCTCCCCTGGGTTAAGAAGCCAGGGCGAGGACAAAATCCGGGTGAGGATAGAGATCGAGAATCTCTGAGATCCGGCGGCTCTGGCTCACGTCTCAGGCGCCGCGGCCTTCTCGGAGCGCTCCGGAACGCTCGAAGAGCTTTCCGGAACGCTCTGGAACGGACTTCCCCTTGTCCTGCGAAGAAGGGCGCGGCGGCGGCCGGCGCGCCGGCCTGCCGCGTGCCCCTGCCGTGCCTGCCCCTGCGCTCCTTCGGCCCTCGCTCCCTCCCGAGGCTCGAGGGCGGCGTGTCGAGGGTCGGGGGTGGAGGGTCGAGGCTCGAGGACCAAGGCTCGAGGATCGATGGTCGAGGCTCGAGGCTCGAGGGGGCCCAGGGGCGAGGCTCGAGGTGCGAGGGGCGACTCCCTCCTCCGCACCCCCACCCTCCCCGTGCACCCCGCCCTCGCTCACTCCTCCCCCTCCCCTCCTGGGCCTCCCCTCCCCGCCCACGCGCACGCGCACCCCGCGTGCCATCCCTCGCCGCTCCGCGCTCCATCCCCCTTCTCTCTCTCCCCCGCCCCCCTCCGCGCCACTGGCCCCTCCCCTTCTCTGCCAGGTCCCTCTCCCCTCGAGGAGGAGGAGGAGGAGGAGGAGGAGGAGGAGGAGGAGGAGGAGAAGGAGGAGGAGAAGGAGGAGGAGGAGGAGATGGGGGAGGAGGAGGATAGGAGGAGGAGGAGGAGGAGGAGGAGGAGGAGGAGGAGGAGGAGGAGGAGGAGGAGGAGGAGGAGGAGGAGGAGGAGGAGGAGGAGGAGGAGGATATATCAATCAATCAATCAACCATTGCGAGCCTCTGTCACCCAGCAGTCCTGGTGGCATCTGCAGGCTCTTGGATGCGAACTATCGCCTACCAGCGGCCGACGCTGGAAGGATAGGAGGAGGAGGAGGAGGAGGAGGAGGAGGAGGAGGAGGAGGAGGAGGAGGAGGAGGAGGAGGAGTGGGAGGAAGAGGGCCTCCGTGCCCGTCCCCGACGCCGCTGGCGGACGCGCCCGCCGCCCGGCGGCCTCGCACGCAGCAGCGCACCCGGCGCGCGCGGCGAGGTGCAGGGGCGTCTCGTCGCAGGCCTCTCGGCGAGGCACGCCGGCGGGGAGCGAAGGCTCGCTCGAGAGGCGCGCACGGGCCGGGCTTTAGGTCGGGCCCGTCCACCTACAGGGAGAGGTTGGACGAGAAATCAAAATACTTCAAGCCTTCAAAAACAAACCAAACACATGCCCCAAACATGGTCCTCAGACTACTTGTTGATTATTTGTGGATGTTCCTCCTGTAGAGCGACAGGCCCGACTTAAGCCTGGCTCGAACGTTCAACTTCTGGCTCTCCAAGTGCAGCCCATGCATGCCCCTCCCCCCGTGTCTGTCCAAACTTCGGTTTGTGAAGGATCGCAGGCCCCCGGGGCGCACGATGCTCTCACCCGACCTGTGCCCGCGAACATGTGCACGGGCCGAGGGGGCAAGCGTGGATAGCACGCGTGCAACATACGGCATTCGTGGGCCTGGAAACGGCAGGGCCGTCTTAGCCGTTTGGAACAACCTTCTGGAACTTAGAAACGACAACACAAAAAAGGCTCCTGGAAACTGGAACAACTGCTCAGGAATTGGAGCCCGCTCCGGAACCAGATAACACACGACGACGGATACCAGGTAAACAAACTCTGCGACGGACCCAACAACAAAAACGGCAAAACGACCCTGTCGCTTCCAGGGCCCACTGAGCATAGCATATGGCCAATTATTCCCTCCAGAAAGGACATGATAAGACGCCGACATATACCGCTTCTGCCAACCTGCACCTGCTGGCCGCAACCGCTCTACTGATTACCCTCACCTACCGTGGAGGCCTTCCGACGACGACGACGCGCATTACCCCCAAGGATTATTTGGCGAATGCATCGTGCGAGGCTCTAAAGTTCACGAGTGGCGAACGTTTCCATCTCCACACCCTCGCGGTCTCGATGCTGGGGCGCGATCCCGCGGATACGCGGTCGCACAGATACGTTCCGCGCGGGGCATCCGCGAAACATCGCCCCGTATCCGCGGGGTCGCGGCCCAAGGGCCCAACCCGCGAGGCGGACACGAAGATATTTTTCGCCCACGAAAGCTACTGTGTGGACGGCGCTGGCAGAGGCACGGGGAAGCCCGGCGAAGGGCGAGCAGTGGCAGGGGGGTGACTGCGGGCCCCAGCCCCGCCCCAGCGCGCCCTCCAGCAAGAGGAGGGCAGCCACCCCCCACGCTCCCATTTGAGGGCGGGGGCCACAGCCTCCCCACAGCAGCCTCCCCCCCCCTCAAGAGGACCAGCAAAAACGACACCCAGGACCTCGAAGAGCAACGCTGCGAAAACATGGAGGACGAGGAGGAGAGGGAGGGAACCCACGAGGCAAGGGAGAAGGCTCAGGAGGCTCAGGAACCCCCGGGGAACCCCTGTGTGAGGGCAGTACCCCCCGCCCCCCCCTCAGGAGGGCGGGCGCCACAGCCTTCCCCACCGGGCGAGGGCATGGCAGCGGCTTTTCGCCAGCCTCCGCCACGGCCCCTCCTCCGGACCGCCTCGCGGCGCGAGGGGGCCCGAGCTGCAAAGGGCGCGGCGGTGAAAACCTGTGCGGCTGGAGCGCCCGCCCTTCCTCCCTCTGGGAGCCCAGCCCCTCCCCCGTCGGGGATGCAGCTCTCGGGAGCGGTCCGAGACGAAGGGGGGCGGAGCCTGTCGAAAAGTCAGAGATCTGCACATCTGCCCAACGTCAACAGGCGCGCAGCACGTGAGGATTGTCAGGCCGCTCGGAGGCGTCGACGTCTTGGGACCTTCAGCCGCTCAGGAAGGATGACCGGGGGGGAAGGATCACCGAGGAAGGAAAGAAGCATCGAGAGGATTATCAGAGAGACGTAGAACTCGTGTTCGGGGGACTCGGGTTGGCTTGGCGGGGCCGTCAAAAAAATAACGAGGCTCAATCTGGACGGTGACGTGGACACCCGCTGCAAACGTCCCACGAAAACCGTGTCGACGAATGTCAAGACGTGCCCGTCCAAAGTCGTCGGCGAACCCGAGTTCCGGCAAACACGAGTCTTACGTTTCCTCGATAATAGGATGGATGGATGGAGGCGCGTTCAGCGAAGCGGTGTCTGAATGCAAGCTTGAACACCAGAGAGACCACATTTTTCTGTCACTCATCCTGTCCTGGACGCCCAGGGCGAGGAATAGCTTACTAACGAGACACGTCCCAACGCACACAATGGTCATGGGATCACTCTGGAGAGAAGCCGGTTTAGTGAATGAATTAATCAATGCGAACCGTGTTCGTGACAACGCGCCCAACAATCGAGCGTTCATGGCGCTGGAAATGTGACACACACACACACACGTGATGCAGGACAAACAACATACTGGACCACTTGATTGCAAAACTAAACTAAACTTCTCATGGCATTCCGCAATAAAGAGGAGGGCGGCAAGGAGGTTGCGGATCAGGAAGAGGAGCGGATAAGTTAGCATTATAGGAGGAATGGGGAAGAGGGCTGGAGAGGAGGAGGAGCGGCACCGGCGGGCGGCGGCGGATTCCGGGGCCCGCGAGCCAGGGGCCGCTGGGCCGGGCAGAGACCACGACGGCAAGAGGAGGGAAAGGGGACGGGACAGGAGAGGGAAGAGGAGGATGGGACAGGAATGGCACAGCAGGGGCGGGGGGGAAGGCACAGAAGAGAGAGAGAGAGAGAGAGAGGGAGGGAGACAGATGCCGGGAGTTGCTAGGAGGTGCCCCCAGGAGAAGGTGCCCCCAAGATCGGGGGCCCTCGGGGAGCAACCCGAAACAAGAACCAGGATCGGACAACAACTGAATCTTCGCCAATTGCGTTGCTCGAATCAGCCTCCCGCGGAGCAGCCGCGCGGCCGCTCGAACGAACGTTCGCACGCGGCGCCCCCCCACCCCAGAGCGCCAACCCACGCGACGACCGACGACCCCTGCGAAGGCCCCTGTGCAGAGACATTGCAAAGAACCCTGCGTTTACCTTACAACATACGTGTGAAGACCAAGAAAAGTCCACTGCAACGACTTCGCCCGTAACCTTCAGATGACGTTACAATGCCACGCCGTGCCCTGCGAGAGACCCTGCGATGCGTCGCAAGTCCCTACAGCTGGACCTGCGATACCTTGCCGTCGCCCATTTAATCTCTCCGGGCGCATAAGGTTTGCAGAATCCCGTCTTCGCTGGGGGCCCCTCTCGAGGGGGGGGGGTCCCGATGCCTCTGGAAGGCCCCAGAGGGGGCTCCAAGACATGCCCGAAAGGGCGCCGAGAGAAGCCGCACAGGGCCCGAGAGGGCCCCGAGAGCGGCCCAAGCGGGCTCCGACAGGGGCGCATGACGCATCGCGCCCAACTCCGTCTGACGAAGTTTGGCGCGACGCTTGCTAATGCCCACTGGGAGATTTCTTTGGGCTCTCTCAGGGCCATCGCCGGCCCCTCCTCGAGATTCCCGGGAATCCCTCGGGCCCCCCCCCCCCCTGGCCGCGCGATATCTCTGGGGCCCACGCTCCAAATCCCCGCCGCCTCGTTCAGAGCAGAGGCCCAGGCGAGTCGCCGCGATCAGGGAAGCAAGCAAGGGGGCAACCGCTGCCCGTGGAAAAAGGGATGTGGACGGGGGGGGATGGAAGAATAGCTCCGGCTTTGTCGCCGCCAGGAGCCCCAGGAGTCCCCAGATGGGCCCAAAATGGTTTCGGGGGCTCTTTCGGGGCCCTCTTGAGGACCCCGTGTAGGCCCTCCCTGGGCCGCGCGACATCCTTGGGGCTCAGGCTCCAACGATTTCTGCCGCAAAGCATCGGCGTGCCGAGTGAGGATGCTACGTGTGAGCACCCAGCACCCCCCGACCTTGGCCTGATCATCATATTTTGGCCCCGTCGCAGCTCAGCCCCCGACGGCGTCGCGACGACGTTCGCGCATGGCCTGAATGATGGCCTCTGCGGCCCGCCATCCGGCAGCAACCTGGGCATCGGGGTCTGCGGTGCCTTCCCGGAACTCGCTCGTCCACCCCGGGAAACCTGCGAAAGGGGCCCGAACGAGCCCAGAGCACGATTACCGGCCGACTACCATACCATGCCCCCTGATTGTCGGATGCTCCGGGAGACCTGCCCTTCGGCGACTGCGCCGTGCTCGGGTTGCAACGCAATCCGCCTCGTGTCATTGCTGCGTTCTCCCAAGTAGTTTGACGAAGCGATTTTGACGATGGCGCGAACTGGCGAATCTTACGTTGACGAGGCTGAAACGGGATATGACGGCATTTGGCGAGCTTTGACGAAATTTGTCAGGAACGATTTTTTCGAGACGACTGCGCAGAATGTTTACGAGACTTTCAAGAGTGCCCTCGGGAAGGGAAGCTTACTCTGACGATGGCAACTGTGTGCAAATATTGAAACGAAGATTCGTCAAATCACGTCCTCGTCAAACCAAGTTTCGTCAAATTGGCGGGGCGGGGCAAAGAGACATCGCAGACTGTGCGGGGGATCGCGTTGCGACCCGAACACACCGCAGCCGCCGAGGGGGCCACTGCCCAGCACGCTCCTCCGAACCCCTCCGAACTCCTCCGAAATCCCCCCCCAGGGGCCCGGAGAGGCTCCTGGCCTTCTTTGGAAATCGCTTTCGAAACAAATGATTTTTCAAAGTACGTAAGGGCGTCTGCGTTTGGAGATTGCGTAACCATTTTCCCCACCAGACACGCTGGGGTCGTCAATTTTGTATATAAAAAGTAAGTTTCTCGGCCGCTCTCACCCTGCATACCGCGGCGGCCAGACCCCAAGTTGTCCCAAATGTCCCGGTTATCCCGCCGCGCGCCGTCGACAAATACGACAGAACACGCCGTGCATACCGCGGCCGCCGGACCCCAAAATGTCCCGGGTGTCCCGGCTATCCCGCCTCACCCCCTCGACGAACACGACAAAACACACCCTGCATACCGCGGCCGCCAAACTCCACGTTGTCCCGAGAATCCCGGTTATCCCGCCTCGCGCCCTCGACAAACACGACAAAACGCACCGTGCGTACCGCGGCCGCCACGCCCCAAGTTGTCCTGAGAGTCCCGGGTATCCCGCCTCGCGCCATCGCGAAACACGACAGAAAACAACATGGCACAACAAAACATGACACAACAAAACATGACAGAACATGGCGTAACATAACATAATAATCGCATGCCAAAGTCGAGGACACCAGCATATCGCAAAACGTACCGGAACATAGCATGGCAGAACCGAACACGGCAGAACACAACATACTAAGCCATATCCGAGCATAACAAAAGGCACGCTAACATAATATATCATATCATGACACAGCGCCACCAACCATATCATAAGACGACAGCTGAGCATAGCGGCGAACACGCCAGAACACAGCGCGTAACACGAGAAGCTAACAATATATAAAGGAGCATGCCAGATCATGACAGGGCATGACATAGCAATGGCATGGACAGTCCAACGTTGGACCATCACATAACACATCGTATCATAGCATGGTAGAACATAAGGCGACCTAACAGAACGCAACATAGCATAACCGGAGAACGTGTAGGTCACGTTGACATAACATCCCATATCCTTGCATTTCACCGCCGAACATAATATCACACGACGATGTAACGTCTTGCCACATACTAACAGAGCAGAACACAATATATGTTACTGTTCCGAGCCGTCCACAAGCACAACCTCACATAACCCACCAGAGCAACACACGCTAAACCACCAAACGGCACAACACCATATAGCACCATATAGCCGATCAAGACATCACACACGATGGAAGCACACATCATTTGATGCTACAGTCACATCGCATATCATGATAGGGCGCCAGAGCATTGCGACACACACTAACCGAACTTGTCATAACATATGTACCGAGCCGGGCCGTCAATAGCATAATGGTACATAGCATACTACCACATAGTATGTCAACCTATCATGCAATAGCATGGTGCCACATCGCAAATCATACCAGAACATCCAATCATCGGGTGGCATATATGAGCCAACGTGCACCCATGGATGTCGGATGCCCACGTGCCAGGGGGCTCCGCCCGGGGACGCCGCGCGCCCAGCGCATGCTCGGGGGAGCGAAGAAGACGAGGGCGAGGGGAACAAAAAGGGGTGGCGAGGCACATGATGAGGGAAGAGGACGAACAACAGGGCAAAAAGGAGGGACTGGAGGAGGAGGAGGAGGAGAAGGATGGGGGAGGAACAAGGACAATGAGGAGGAACAGGAGGAGGAAGGACAAGTCCGCCTCACCTCCTTTTTCCTCCTCCTCCTCCTCCTCTTTCGTCGTCCGTCTCCTCCTCATGCTGCTGCTGCTGTTCCTCTTCTTCCTCTTAGAGGTTGACACTATCGTAGAACAAGTTTTGGGGTATCGCAAAAGCGTTTCGGGTTTGGCGTTGTCCTCGTCAGGGGCTTTGGGGTTGTTCAAATTCGGACAACTTGAACTTGCGACCTGGCCCGGCCGCCGCGCCGGCCGACGCCGCCGGGCACTGCGCACATCCTTCCAGTAGGCGCGCGCACCGTTGGGGCCAAACGCCGAAGGTTTCGGTGGGGATCGCTCGAAGCAAAATGGTTCAGGGGGCCTCTGTGGGACCTCATGGGGGCCTCTTAGGGGTGTTTCGGGCCCGTGTGGGCTCCTCCGAAGGCCCCGAAGGGGCTCCAACAGGCCCCCAAGTGGGCCTGAAGCGGCCGCGCCAAAAAGGCCTCAAAATCGGTCACGCAAGAGAGGCGTCGCGTGGCCGCGCTGGGGGTCCTCTTGGAACCGTTTTGGAACCCTGAGCTGTTTCGGGGCCCCATTGGGCCCGTCGCGCGTCCTGAGGGCCCTCGGACGGCTCCAAGAGAGCCCCGAAACCGCCCCAAGAGGACCCTGAGAGCGGTCGCGCGAAGCCTCTCTGGCGTGACCGATCTGGGAGCTTCATGGGGCCCTCTTGGAGCTGTCTTGGGGCACTTTTGGAGCCGTCTTGGGGCCCCCCCCCTCGGGCCCTTGCGGCTCCAAAAAGGCCCCAAGGCAGCTCCAAGAGGGCCCCGAGAGCGGTCACTGAGGGGACCGAGCGATTCACCCACGGCGCGACCCGCCCTCAACCCACCCGCGACCCACTCGCGACCCATCGGCGCCGCAAACCAACCGAGATCCACAGGCACCGCGACCCGCCCGCGCCTCGACCCACCCGCGCCGCGACCAAACCGCCAGGACGACGACAACAATAACAACAACAAGCATAATCCTGACCCTGGATCCCCACTTCAGCCACACACCCAGGGACATTGTAAGACCGCTCGGGCCCCTCACTCTGATATACTTCGCCACGCCGTGAAACATTCCTCCACGGACAAACCCGCCCATGCCCTCATGCGCGAAGGAACGCTCGCTAAACGAGATCCTACAATGTAGTTCCGCGCCCGCGGCCGACGCAGAAATGACGTCGGCGGGTGTCAGGGTTTACCACACGGCGCCTGTTGGTCTCCATGCGCATGCCTGCGAAATTGCTCAGCTCCCCCGGCCCAACGCACCGCTGTCATTCCCAATGCTTCGCGATGCTTGGCCGACGGTGGACGATACGAATGGGCGGCCCCTTCCAAGAATGCGCTCTTACCTGGGGCCCAAACTGACGCGCCCCTGGAAAGCACGAAGTGAACATCTCGCGCAAAGGTTCTATAGCATCAGGCACGTCCGGGACGGACCCCTGCACGGCGCTTCAACGCAGAGGTGCTGATCTGAACGGAAGGCGCGAGGACATACCTGGGGGCCCTGGGGGCACCTCGGCCCAGGGGCACCTCCAGCAACACCCGAAGAGAGCGAGAGAGAGAGAGAGGGAGGGGAGGGCAGAGAAGAGAGAGAGGGAGAGGATAAGAGAGATATTGAGCATGTCGACCTGCAACGGTGTTTCAGATACGCCCGCCACCCCCGGAATTTGCCCACGGTGAGGCTCAACCCGAAGGCGAAACACATGACGGCGAGCACGATGCCCACAAGAAGGCCATAGGAAGGCCGGGGAGGCCGAGGGCAGAAGAGCGCAGACAAGCGAGGGCAATGCCTGGCCCCTCGCCCACGGCCCAAAGATCTGACATGCCGTGCTTCCCATACGGCCCCCCCTGGAAGCCCCGCTTCTCCAGGGCTGGCTCCGCGCCCCGAACCAGGCCCCAGGGCCAGCCAGGCCGGGGCCACCAGAGGCCCAACACCGCTAAAAACCTCAGCATCGATCCTGTCAATACGTTGGCCCCGGCAACCGCGCCCCGACGACGACAACGACGACGACGACGAACGACGACGACGACGACGACGACGACGGCGAGGACGGCGGGCCTCCACCGCGTCGGCGTCCTCGCCGCACTGCAGCAGCCGCCGCACCTCGTCGGCCGGCCGCGCAGGGGGGCGTCCTCCCCCCTCGGAGGAGGCTGAAGGAGGAGGGAGGAGGACGAGCGAGGGAGGAGGGGGGGGAGGAAGGAGGGGGAGGAGAGGAGGGAGAAGAAAGAGGATGAGAGGAGGAGGAGGAGGAGGAGGAGGAGGAGGAGGAGGAGGAGGAGGAGGAGGAGGAGGAGGAGGAGGAGGAGGAGGAGGAGGAGGAGGAGGAGGAGGAGAGGGAGAGGGAGGGGGAGGATGTGGAGGATGTGGAGGATCAGGAGGATGAGGAGGATGAGGAGGATGAGAAGGAGGAGGAGGAGGAGGAGGAGGAGGAGGAGGAGGAGGAGGAGGAGGGAGGGTGTGTTGCAAGAGGCCCCTCGGGGCAAGTCCACTCCGCTGCGAGTGCCGCCGACCCTGGAAGACCTGCGGTCCGGCACAGCGGGGGGCGGCGGGCGACACTCAAAAAAACAGCGCCCGGGAGGACTGCCTCTCGGGGCCCAACCGACGGATGGGTGCACGCGCGGGGCACGCGGCAACAAACAGCACAGCCGCCCATCAGGGACGGGGGGTGGGCGGGGGAGGGAGGCACCCTGGATCGGCGGTGGACAAACCTCCCTTTGGTAAACCTCCCCTTAAAGAAAAGCGGCCTGGGACCGAAACCGACGGACCTGGACCCGCCAAAATAACGGCCGCGACGCCCTCTCGCGAACCGAAAACGGCCAATTCCTTAATCGACGTGTCAGGGTAGGAGGTCTGCCCACCCCCGACTGGAGTTTTCTACTGGGGTGGGGGAGTTCTTGGAAGCGTCTCGGAAAAGGGCGTCCTGGGACTGCTTCTGGCCGGTGACCTCTCCTTGGAGGACTGGGCGGGGATGCGCCTCCTGGGACTTCCAGGGGGATCTAGGGCATCCTGGCCCTCGAGGTGCCTCTAGGACGCCTGAGTCTGGGAATGCCTCCCTCCATGCCCTTCCCCCTCCTCCCCTCCCCCCCCCCCCGCCTCCCCTCCTTGGTGATCCTCGACGTCCGGCTTGCAGCTCACGGCCTGGGTCCCATGGCGACAGCTCGGGACCATCCGGCCGCCACAGGAACTCCCTCGGCGAGGCGCGGAAGGCCTCCGGGGACCCGCGGCCACGTCTGGACCCCCCCCCTGACCAGAGCGCCCCCACTTGTTTTGGCAGCAGCACCCGAGGCCCCTAAAAGAGGGCCTGAGCTGGAGCCAGGGGCGAGCTGCAGCATAGAAAAAAAATCTGCCTGTAATTGCTAAAGTGGGATGAGTTCATCAATATAAGCTGATACCCCCAACTTCATCGGGAAGCTGGCCCTTGCGGAGACGACTTAAGTTCTTCTTACCCGTTGTCGTTCGGGGGCGGCACTTGCCACCCAGGCCTTTGACTTGACCTCCACTGGTGTAAAATTACAAAACATGCGAAAGAACAGGTCCAGCGAGACTTGTCTGAACGGGGGAAGGCAATGATACGATGGCCTAAGGCCTCGAGCACACACCCTGGTCCAAACGAGGCTTTCCAAAACACGGTCCTCTACAGGCCCCAGCCGATCTGAGTTTGTTGTATCCGCTGCCCCAGAGTTCCCGACCCCTGCCCTAGGGGAAAATGTTCGCCCCATTTCCGTTCTTGATGGCCCCCAGGGCCCGAAAACTGATCCCAGAGGCCAAAGCCGAAGAAAAAAAACGTGCAGACTAAACACAACACAATGCTTTTCAGCAAGTCATCGACAGTCTGATGTACAGTGGCACCATGTCGCATGTTCTCTCTCAGGCCCGCAGCATATCCTGTCTGACTGGAGAGTCAAGGCTCACCCGGTTTTCACGAGAATGCCCGAACCACTCACAGCGACTGGCTCTTCATCCTGGGTCAAAAGGAGGGGGCCGAACGGTCATTCATTGTCCTTGGGCGCGTGGCTGCAGTGAGGTCCCGCGGTGCGGATTGTTGTTGTTACGTTGCTGGTGTTGCGCTGTTGCTGTTGCGATGTTGTCGTCGTCCTCGCCCGCGACCCGCCCGCGACTCACCCCGCGACACACCCACGAAAAAATCTGCGCCTGCGGCGGGTTCGTTACATAATATGTAAAATGTCGGCGCCTGCGGCGGGCTTTTTTCAGAGCCTCGCAGACTGCCGACGACCCCGCTGCCCTCCTCACTCGCGTCCGCAATTGCGGGGGGCAACGTATTATTCCGATGGGGCCAGGGCTCGAGGAGGGCCCTCGGAGGCCGAACACAGCGAAAGACTCACCGTCGTCAGTTTCCCCACGGCGCGAGGGGGGCTGGGAGGCCGAGAGTGGCAAACGGGTCGCGACAGGACTCACAGCGCGAAGGTCTTCGGTTGGGTTGTCGGTGTCTGCATCTAGAGCCAACGCGTGGGGATCGCCATCCCAGTGCGCGGATTCTGCCAACTGTGCAGATCTGGTTGTGTGGACAAGCTCGAGGACCAAGCGACTCGGAAAATGACGGAACGGGGGCCTCGCGAAAATGGTGCAAACAACGAACGCTCGCGCATGTAACCGCCACTGCGCGCTAAGGCGGCCCAGGGCTGGTGCTATCCAGCACCTCCTTGATACTACCCTTCGTCGGACATCGTTGAATCAACAAACGACTGTATTGTCCTCATCCCTCCCCGGCCTTCCCACTCCTCTTCCTCTTTCTGCTCATGTCCCCCAATTTCCTCCATCCTTCTCCTCCTCCTCCTCCTCCTCCTCCTCCTCCTCCTCCTCCTCCTCCTCCTCCCTCCTCAGCGGTCCTCTTCCTTCATCATGCTCCCAATCCCTTCGTCATCCCTCCCTTTCCTCCTACCCCCTCATCCTCGTCCGCTTCGTTCTCCTCCTCCTCCTCTTCGTACCGGAGAGGTCCAAGACGGCCCAAGAGAACTTTTGGACGGCCCACGACGGCCCGATTCGCCCTCTCCCCCCCCCGCCGTCCTAACCCCTGTTGGATCTCACTGCCCACCTCTCCCTTGTCCGCGGTGCCACGCAGCGTCGTGCTCTGCGCTGCCTTGGCCTCGTTTGTCACTTCATTCTAGGGCGACGAGGTCCATACACATCCATCTCGCCATCGCTCGGACGTCCATTCCCTTTTTTTTTCGGTTTCGTGCGTGGTTTATTCGCCAAATGATCAAGGATGCTCCTCGATGGTCCCCACCGAAGAAAAAATGCACACGTCCGAGCGATGCCAAGCCACTGCCCCCCGCCCGGCCCATCCCGGGCCCAGGAGCGGCGCAAGTTACCCTCCCGGACTGGCCAGGGAGACACGCAATCGCTCCAGGGCCAGGGATGGGCCGGGCCAGGGGCGGTGGAACGGATGTAGATCTCGTCGCCTTGCATTCCTCCTCCCTCCCTCGGTCTGGACGCCCGTTGACCAGGGACCGACCGTTCCGGCACAGCCTCTCTGAACAGTGCAAAGTCAGACATGCGGTTCTTATGGTATAAACCCGATGCATTAAACCAAAACCGTTTTAATTAAGCATGTTTTCAGAACACTCTGTGCAAACCATAAAAAAAGCTCTCAGACCATTCTCTGGTGGGCCTACAAGGGCACGCCAAGGCGCCCCGCCACTGCCTGAGGAGGACGCCAGGCGCACGCGGGCTACGCCAAGGAATGTGGCCCAGAGCGGCCGGCGGGCTGGCAGAGAGGGCGGGCGCAGCGCGCGAGCCTCGGGGGCATCGGCGGCTCCCGCGGCGGCGTGCAGCGGCGTGCGCCCCCACTGGTCCTCGGCGGGAGGTCGCCGGTTGGCCCCTGCGGAGCATCGTTGCACCGATCCCTAGCCCCACTGGCGTGGCCTGGGCCCCTCTGGCGGATCAAAGCTCCCACATGGGATGTAGGCGGTGCTCTGCGGGTTCCGAGGTGCCTATCCCCGACTGGGGTGGTGGGATGGCGGGGCTGAAGATACCATGGCCCGGTGGGGATGGGTATCGGACAAACAATACTGGCCTGCCGCTTCTCAAGATGCCCCCTGGTGAGGTTGCGGGTAGTGCGGCTGGCCTCCACGAGCCCCCCGAAGAGTCCGGGGCGGTCCCAACACCCTGGCGCCGCCTACGGCGGCGCCCCAGGGGTGCTCCGCACCCCAGGGTTGAGTTGGGACCGCCCCGGACTACTGGGGGAGCCTGGGCACGATAGGCCCAGACTCCCCTTCGCGTCGTGAAGAATCACGGCGGGTGTGTTGTTGTACCTTTTTTTGGGGGGGGGGCTATCGCCTGGCCCTGGGACCGTCCATCAACGGCTTGCCCCTGGGACTGTCGAATTGGCTAAGACGCTGCCATTTCGGCGCACCGCTCACGCATGCCCTGCTCCACACTCGACTGGGACACGTGAAAATCCACAGGCGTCGCTGTTTCATTCGTCGTTTCGTCGTCGTCGTCGTCGTCGTCGCCGTCGCCAATCCAAGCTGTCTCCTGGGACTCCTCCTCCAACGCGCCAGCCGTTGCCTCTCTCATCCTGGGCCTGTCACTTTCCGCGTGCGGGTCAAACCGACATTAACGAACCTCGCAACTCATTTGGAGGGAAGCCCCTTCCCTTGACCTCTGCCCCGCCGAAAGGGGGGAGCGGTCCCCGGGTGGGGGGATCCTGGGGGAGACCAGGGGGGGTGCGGGGGGGGGGGGGTCCCCGCTCTCCAATGGATCCCAAAGCCCAAAACACTGCAAGACGAACTAAGACTGCCCCAAGAGACCCCCGAGACGGCCCAAGAGGGCCCCGAATCGCCGAACTATCGGTCCAAGACGCTAAAATAGCCTCCAGACGGTCCAAGAGGTTTCCAGGACGCGCCGAAAGGCCTCCAAGAGCACTCCCACGAGGGCCCGAAGAGGCAAAAATTAGTGATTTTCCCAAACGGTATTTGATAGATGTTGGGAGTATCGCCTTTTCGGCTTCCCGACGCTCCAAGACGGCCCAAGAGGCCTCCGAGAGGGCCCCAAAACGACCCAAGAGAGCCCCAAGACTGCCCAGGAGGCCTCCAAGACGGCCCAAGAGGCCCCCAAGACGGCTCCAAAAGGATGCCCAGACAGGGGACCCAATGGACATTTCGAGCCCTCGGCCTGAGAGGCTCCCAGGAGGTGCCAAGAAGCCCCAAAGACGCCCCCAAGAGACCCCAAGATGCGCCCGGGAACCACAAGAGTCCCCCAGCAGCCAACCAACAAGAGTCTCCAAAATTACACCCCAGAGGCACCCGAGAGCGCTCCGAAGAGACTCCGAGAAGCATCCCTGAGGACTCTGACCCACGTCAGCATCGTCGTCGTCGTTCAGGGTCGGCGGCGCCAGCCATAAGGCCTCTCACATACAAGTGACCTGCGCTTCGAGGGCCACAACAGGATCAGTTCTAGACACCCCTCACGCATCTCCTGCCCCACACTTACTGTCCTCGGACACATGAGAGTACAAGTGATCTGCGATCTAAGGCTCCTGCGACGTGTATATTACTCCGACGGTAGGACACCACATGATAATCTCCTTGGCCTGCATGGGACAAATCGTCATCGTCGTCATTGTGCTTGTGGTTCTTGTGGTTATTGTGTATTGTGGAGGCTCTTCGTCTGTCCTCTGCCTTCGCCTCCTCCTCCTCCTCTTCCTCTTCCTCCCTCCCTCCCTCCTGTCGCCTCATCCTTCTGAGGCTTGGCTCGGGGTGTGGTTTGTGACCGATTGGAGGGCTTACATTCTAAGCGCTCGGCCAAACCCACTCGCCGTCACGCCCGAGGCCGCGTGGCATTTGCGTACGCGCTGCGCCCGGTCCCACGCAGGGGACCTCCTGCGCGCGTGGGCTCACCGCCCCACGCCGCACCCCACTGGCAGGCTGGGTGAGGCTGAGGCCCTGCTTGCAAAGCACCACGGCTCTGCCCAGCTCGCCATGTCGCGCAAGGATGCCGACACGTCGGAGTGGATGTGCCCGAAATGCAGGGGCCGCGACGGCAAACCGTTCTGCAACGGGGCTGGGCAGACCGATTGCTACAACTGCCATGTGGCAAAAGGGCAGTGCTTCTTGACCAAGGTTGTGCGCACGGGGGACCATGCCACCCACACTAGACACAAAGGAGGGGCAAACGCCACGTTGGCGAAGCAGCTCACGGACCTGCGGGCCGAGCACGGCAAGCTCAAGAAGAAACTGGAGGATCAAGAGAAGCGGAATGCCACGGACGTACACCCCAACAATGACACTAAGGACTTGCAGAACAAGGTGGCGGTGATTAAGAAGGAGATCGGACTGCTCCGCGAGTGCTCTGGGGCCGCAGCGGCGGCCGCCCTGCGGGAGAAGGACGCGGAGCTCAAAGATGTGCAGGCGCAGAATGGCGCAGATCCTGGCCGCCAAGCCCACGGGGACCGAGTTCAAGGCCCTCAGCGTCAGCACCGCGAAGCTGCAGAAGACGGTCGACAAGCGCAACGCTGCCATCCAGGAGCATCAGGCGGCGATCACCAAGGCGCGAGGGACGTGAACGAGAAAGACCTGCAGGAACTCAAGGAGCTGGAGCTCCAGCAGCAGGTCGTGGCCAGGGGGCATGTTGCAGCCAGCCCGCTCTCCGGCCCCGAAGACCTGCTCTGGCTCCGCCACACCTCACTCGCGGGCCTCCGGGCCAGTGAGACCTCTTCCGAGCAGCCGCAATCCTATGCCCCTCGAGAGTCCCAGCTGCGGCTCCTCCTGGCAGCCACGGAAGCGCTCCGCGCCCAGGAGGCCGCGAGTCGGCCCGGCGTGCTGCTGGCCGCGGCAACTGGGGTGTTTGCTGCTGCTCCTGTTCTTGCCGCTGGAGGCGCAGGCGCAGCACGACAGGACGGCGTCCTGGGGGCGAAGGAGCAGGAGCCAGGGAGGCCGGCGCCCCTTCTGCACCTACCTCCGCCGCTGAGTCCGACGGCCCGGACTGGGCGATGCTGGACGGAGAATAGCGGGCCCAGTGGCTTGAAGTCGTCCGCGAACTCGAGGACAAGGCTCCGGGCGACGGCGATGGCGAGGAGCAGAAGGCCGCACGCCTCGAGACCCGCGAGGCCGAGGCAGACGAGCTGTGCTCGAGGGCGGGACGCCGCGTGCGCCCCAGGGGACTCAGGCCCAAAAGGCACCAGCTCGCGGACCGCCTGGGCAGCGAGCGCCCCGCACCCACCCTCCACGCAGCCGCCGCGGCGAGGAGGGGGCCCGGGCCTGTGCAGGCCCTTACCACGACAGGAGGGAGGAGGGATGCGGGAGGAGGGAGGAGGGAGGAGGGATAAGGGAGGAGGGAGGAGGAGGGGGGGGACGAGGAGGAGGAGGAAGAGGAGGAGGAGAACGAGGAATGAGGACGAGGAAGAGGACGAGGAGGAGGCTGGGAGGACGGGGAGCGGGGTGCCCCAGGACAGGCCGCCGGGCGGAGCCTGCGGATCCGACGTGCCGTCCAGCGGAGATCACGCCTCTCGCCATCCTCGGGATGGGTGCGAGCAGTTGGTCCAGAAGTGCAGCTGTCCTGGACTGGTACGCACGAAGCAAGGAGGCTGGAGGGATTCCCGACGCCGCTCTCCCAAATGACCATCCGCTTCCCCACATCGTTGCCTACCGGGAGACTCGGATCGCGGAGGAGGACCCGAGGGCGTCAGCGGAGAGCTGGGCGGATAGTCGGCAGCACCGTCTATCGCTTGGCCGCGCTGACCAGACTGGGAACGGCCCGCTCGAGACGTCAGCTGGGGTCGGAGTGTCCGTGTCGCGCCTGCTGGCTTCGAAGTGCCTGCGGCCGAAGCTCCTGGAGGCTTTCGAGAGCAAGGTACATCTTCGACGCGTCAACATGGGCCTTCCGGGAGGCCTGCTCATCATTAGCATCTGCCTGCACACGAGCATCGGGGCCACAGGCAAGAACTTTGACCTCCTGCAAGTGCTCGGCGAATTCCTCCTGATATGAGGATCGCCGTGGGTTCTTTCTGGGGACTTCAACATGCGGCCAGTGGAGCTCGAGACCACAGCATGGTTGGGCGCCCGAGTTATCCGGGGTAACTCGGGTCCGGGGTAACTCGGGCTTGGATTCCCGAAAAAGGAACCCGAGTTATCCCTGACCCGAGTTACCCCTGATGATTCGGGGCTCTGGAAAGGAACTCCCGAGTTATCCCTGACCCGAGTTACCCCTGATGATTCGGGGCTCTGGACGCCCGAGTTATCCGGGGTAACTCGGGTCCGGGATAACTCGGGTTCGGAATCCCGAAAAACGAACCCGAGTTATCCCTGACCCGAGTTACCCCTGATGATTCGGGGCTCTGACATGGGTCTCTCAGGTACACGGCGTAGTCGCGGCAACTTCGTCGGCGACGTGTGTCCCAGGTTAAGGGCAACTCCGAGCGCACCGCCGGCGACAAGCAGCGAAACGCAGAGGACGAGGAGGAGGGAGGAGGAGGAGGAGGAGGAGGAGGAGGAGGAGGAGGAGAGGAGGAGGAGGAGGAGGAAGGCCAGGATGGTGAGAGTCCGGCCGGCAGGGTCATCGATTTCTTCATCATGTGCTCCACGCTCGCGCCCTGCGTCAAGCGCGTCCAGACCCTCGAGGGCGCCCCCCATGCGGCCCCATAGCCCGGTGATGCTCGTGCCGGAGGGTATCCGCCGTGCGCGGTGCGCCGAGAAGCCTGTGCAATTTCGGCGTCTTCTCGTGACCCCCCCCTTTCGGGCCCCAGCTGGAGCCGCTGGAGCAGGCTTGGGGCTGGGAGAAGGACCAGGCGCACCAGCACAGCACGACCTTGAGCACCTCGTCAAGGGCTGGCTCGAGAGCGCCGAGGCGCAGTTCTTGCGCGCGCACGGGGTGGAGGAGCGAGCCCGCGGCAGCCACGCAGGCCGCAGCAGAGGGCCGCGGACGGTGCGCGTGCCCTCGGCGGTCCTCTGGGAGAGGGAGCTGCGCAGCAGGCACTCCCCTTGCACGACCGCTTGGATTTCCTTGCGGGCGCTCTTGGTGCACTCCAACGCCATGGCCCCAGAGGCGCAGGGCCATCCTGCCTGGGAAGCATGGCCTGGGAAGGGTGGCCGGGCGCGTGTCGAGAGGTGGAGGCTGAAACTCCACGACATGATCCGCGCCAGGGAGCAGGCCATCACGGAAGCATGCGGCCGTGTTCTCCTCATCCACCTTACCGAGCAGGCGACCTCGAGGCAGGGCGCAATCCCCGAGAACGAGTGGGACCTCCTGGCGGCGAGGATCGACGATCTGGCGTATGAGAACGCCAGGGCCCGGCCCCGGACGTGGAGAGAATGTGGGCGCAAGCGTCGGTCCGGGACGGAGGCAGAGCGGCCCACCGATACGCTCGCCGCAGCCGCTCTGACGCCGATGACCTCGCAGACGACGCGGAGGAGTGCCTGCCCGAGCACGGGGCGGACGCCACCACCAAAAGCTCGCAAGGGGCCGGCGGCCCTGCTGGTGCGCGCCTGGGCGGCGTGGAGGGCAGGCCCACCCCGCCCCGGTGGGCATTGGCCGAGCACGGCGGGCCCCTCCCCCCACTGGCACTGGAGGCTCTCGACGTGGCGTGCCGGAAGTACTCGCCGAGTGCGGGCCTGGGGCGGGATGGTTTCCATAGGGGGAAAACAAACCTGCCTCGCTTTTGACCACCCTCGCTTCCAAGAGATGCCAAACGAGGCCAAACTACGGCCTGTACTGGTCAGGCCGCTTGACAAGGAGGCGCGAGGTATGACTTGGTTTTGCCTGGAAGCGAAAGCGGGGTAGGTAATTCACGCTCTGATTCCACCCGCGGTGGCTGCTGCAAGTGCCAGAGGAGAAGAGCCGCCGCTTCCTGCGCATCTCGGAGGCCTTCGAGAGCAACCCGTGGGTGCTGGAGGCGTGGGCCACCGACATGGTGCTCCTGGACAAGTCGGACGGGGGTGTCCGGCCAACAGGGCTCCTTGCCCTCCTCGGCAAGCTGTAGAGCAGCATGCGGCGGCCTTTGTGCCGACAGTGGGAGGATCGGCATCGCGAGGACTTCTCTTGGGGCGGCGACCGGACTAAGACTTGCGTGAAAGCTGGTCGGGGCCACAACATGCTCTCCGCGCTCGCTGGGCACATGGGCGTCTCGGTCGTTGCGCCCCGCTGCGGTCCGTCACAGTTTCCCGCTGCGCCTGTTGCGCGACCTTTGCACCATCTGCGCTGGTGTACGACGATTGGTGTACGGTGGCGCCGTGGCCCAGCTCGTCTTCACCGACGGGGCCATCACAGCGGGATGCTCGGCAGCAACCACGCTCGCGAAGTCCCGCGCTCGAAGCTCTGAGGCGTGATGGGACGACGCCTGAGCTTCGCTGATTCGCCCGCCGAGCAAGGGACTGGGACGCGGCAGCAGGAGAACTGTTTGCGCGGGGGGTCTTCCCCGACCCCGCTCCTCTCTTCCTGCGGACCCACGTGGCGATAGAAGTGCAGTGGATCAACGAGCTGGCCGACGGTCTACTGAGAGGCGTTCTCTTCTTGGACGGCAGCGCCTACCACCCGAAGTAACCGCTAGTGGCGCGGGCGGGCTGGAGCATCGTCCAGGTGGACAGGTTCGGCAACCTCGAGAGAGCCGCTTTGGGCCTCGTGTCTATCGAGGAGTGCCCGTTTAAAAAGTGCCGCCACGGGGAGGTCTTCGTCGTCAGCGTGCTGCCGATCGTCGCCATGGCCCCGTTCGACCTGCACATCGACTGCAAGGGGACGGTGGGCACGCTGCAGGCGGGCGACGGGGCTGGCGCCAGATCTGGGGACGGACGGCCCCACCTATGGGGCCGCTTCTGGGTATCCTTTGTGTCGGCCGACTTCACAGTGTCCAAGACATTAGCCCCTGCGACGGGTGCGGACGTAGATGCAGGACGGACCTCTCTTTGGGAGCAGAGGGCGAACGCGCACGCCGACGACTTGGCGAAGCGAGGGGCGCAGCTGCACAAGACGCCCGACGAGGACTTGGACCTCTGGCTCGGCCTCAGAGAGCTGACCGGAGAAGCAGCACGATGGGCAGCCGAATGCCACGCCCACGCAATCGACAACGGCCTGGTGGACCACAGCGACGTCCTCGGGGCCAAGCAGAGCGGCGACGTCAACGGAGCTGAGGCGGTTGCAGATCTTCGGCAGGCGACCCCTGCCGAGCCAGAGGGGGCGGCGGATGCAGCTGCGGAACCACCAGACTGGATTCTCGACCACGCGGACGGAGAGGGCAGGGGATGGCCATGACGAGCGGGTCGGCACCGCGAGGAGGGAGAATGAGGGGTCATTCTCCAGTAGGGTGGGCCGATTCGTTGGCGTCTTATCTTCCTGTTGCCTTCAAGCGCGGCGGGCACGCTGTAATTCGCGCGCTGTTTGAACAACAGCAGGGCCACACTTTGTTCTTGTTGCACGCATCGTGGTGCACATTCTTCGGGTTCGTGCCCTGGGACATGCATCCAAGAGCGGTGCAAGGGGCAGGGGAAAAACCCGAGTGCACAGGAGAGACTCCGGAAACTCCGCAAAGGGGAGCATCCGCATCCCCGGCACGGCAGGCGCATCAGTCTGGCCGCTCCAGAGGCCATCCCATGGGCGGAGAGCCAACGCTTGGAACCCGTTGTCGGGAGGGGCGCGGGCAGGAGGACGGCCCTGGCGACCAGGCCAGACAATGCGGATGGCCCGCGGCAGCCTGAAACAAATCTTCTGCCTGTCTGCGGCCTATCCAAATCAGATTTGCCCTATGTGCGATAGCGCGGGCGGCGCACTCGCCAACGAGCCGGGGGTCGGGGCGACCCGCCGGGCTCTGACTCTGAGCCCCCGAGCGGCTCCGAATCTGGATGGTTTCCGTTCTAGTCCCCGGGTGCCACACGCCCCTGGGTTGGCTAAGGACCGCCCCCCCTCTCTCCTCCACTCTCCGTGCCTTACTCTGTCGCGTCCCCGTGCCCTCCTTCTCTCCTCTTCCTGGGGGCGGTTCACTGTCTGCGCAGCGGGCTTGGGGCCCCGCTGGGGACAAATACGGCGGGATGCTGCGCCTTCAGGCCACTGCTCACCTCACCTCCTCATCCTCCTGCCTCCTCCTGCCCCATTCCTCCTCATCTGCCTCCTCCACTTCCTCATCATCCTCCTGCCTCCTGCCTCCGCCTCCGCCTCCACATCCTCCTCCTCATTCCCTTCCTTCTTCCCTGGTCATGCTGCCACCTCCTCCTCTTCTTATTCGTCCTCCTCCTCCTCCTGCCTCCTCCTGATGTCTCGTCCTCTTCCTCCCCATGCCTCCTCCTGTCTCCTACTCTTCTTACCTCCTCGTGCCCCCGCCTACTACTACTGCCTCCTCCTGCCTAATCCTGCCCTTCCCATCCTCCCTCCTCCTCCTCCTCCTCCTCCTCCTCCTCCTCCTCTCCTCCTCCTCCTCCTTTCCTCCTCCTCTCTTTCATCCTCTTCCTCCGAGTGCACCCTCGTCCTGCTTCCGCTCCTGCCTTATACCCCTCCTGCCTTCATCCCCCCTCCTCGTGGCTCATCCTCCTGATTCCTCCTGTTGCCTCCTCCTCCTGCTTCCTCTCCATCCCTGCGTCAGCCTCTTCCTCCTCCTCATAATCATCCTGCCTCCTTCTCGTCTTCCTCCTGCAACCCCATCGCAATTCTCATCGTCTCCTGATCCTTGTCATCCTCGTCGTCCTCCTGATCCTCATATTCGTCGTCGTCGTCCTCCTCCTCCTCATCCAGCCTCTGCCTCCTCCACCTCATCAGAATGCCTCCTCATTCAGAACATCCTCATCATATCATCATCATCATCATCAGCATCAGCATCATCATCATCATCAGCATCAGCATCATCATCATCAATCATCATCATCATCTCATCATCATCATCATCATCATCATCATCATCATCATCATCATCATCATCACATCATCATCACCATCACATCATCATCATCAGCATCAGCATCAGCATCATCATCATCATCATCATCATCATCATCATCATCATCATCATCATCATTATGTCTCTTCCTCATGCTCCTCCGTCTCGTCTTGACTGGTGGAGGATGGGCCAGCACCCCTTGCCCGGACCCAAATCTCCGCGCCCGAATTTCCCCCCGGCCCCCCTCCTCCCGCTCCCCCCCCATGCTGCTCCTCCCCCCTCTCCTCCACCCCTCCCACCCCGCCCTCCTTCCTCCCTCCTTCTCCTGCCCCCTGCTCCCCGCCTCCCCCGCCCCCTCCCCCCGCCGCTCCCCCTTCCTCATCCTGTGCGCGGAGCAAGCCGTTAAGACGCCTCACTGCCGCTCGCCGATGATGCCAAGACAGACCGTTGGTGGGGTTACCGACTACCAGCAGGAGATTGAGGTTCCGGGAGACGGGCTCTCGTTGTAGACTTCCTCGCGCTTCCCCCACCGATGAGGCTCCCGCCTGAGACTCCCTCCATACCCAAGCTTGAGAAGCCACAAAAAGACGACAATTACAGGTTTCCGATGACCCGCTCGAACCACCAACATGAAGTGCGGGCCCCATAGGGAAGGGGCTCTCGCGTGAGACTTCCTCGCACTTCACTCACAGACGAGGCTCTCGCCTGAGACTTCTTCCATTCTCAGGCCTGAGGGGCCGACTGATTCCGATGACCCGCTCGGATTAACAACATGAAGTGCGGGCCGCATAGGGAGGGGGCTCCCGTCTGAGACCTCCTCGCAATTTTCTCACAGACGAGGCTCCCGCCAGAGGCTTCCTCCAGATTGAGGCCTGAGGAGCGGAAAAGCGACGACAATTACAGGTGTCCGATGGCCCGCTCGGATTACCAACATGAAGTGCGGGCCCATAGAGAGGGGGCTCTCGCCTAAGACTTCCTCGAGGCTCCCGCCTGGGCTTTCCTGTATACTCAGGCCTGAGGAGCCGAAAAGTGGAGACAATAACAAATTTCCGATGACCCGCTCGGATTACCAACATGAAGTGCGGGCTCCATATGGAGGGGGCTCCCGCTTGAGACTCCTCGCAATTGAATCACAGACGAGGCTTCCGCCTGAGACTTCCTCCATATTCACGCCTGAGGAGCCGACATGCGACGACAATTACAGGTTTCTGATGACCCGCTCGGATTACCAACAGGAAGTACGGTGGGAACTCGGGCGCGCGTCCGATGCACGAGCTACTTGCTTCAACACCAGGGGGGTGTGGGCATTGCCACCCATTACCCCTTTGCCTGATGGTCGAACGAAGCGGCGGCAAGCAGCACAGCGCACGCTGAGCTGGAGAAGAGAAACTGCGAGACAGCGAGAGAGAGACAGCTCCACCAGCGACCCCTCGCGACTCCGAGAGGAAATCGGAGGGAGGCTACGGCAGACGGGAGGCAAACACGTGCCCACGTCGAAAGGCAGCACAGCCGGCCTCCTCTTCCAGAGGCAGCCACCGCACGCGCTGCAGCTTTTGGGCGTGGCTTAATGGGGGGGTCACAAATGGGGGGGTCAGAAAGGGTCCCCTTTCGTGCCCCTTTCGGGCCCCTCCAGAGCCCCAGGGGGCTCGTTGAGGTGCCGTTGGGGTACCTGCTCGGACCACGCTCGCCACCCCCCCATGTATGACCCCCCCATCATCGGGGAGACGCAAGACCCGGGTACGGGGGACTCGGAAATCCCCCACGAGGTCGTCAAAAAAATGACGAGGCCGAGCCTCCTCCTCGTCAAAATCCGAGTCGCGGTCGTCAAAAAACGATGGCGAACCCGAGTCCCGGCAAACCCGGGTCTTACGCTCCCCCGACATCACTCGGCGCCCAAAGCTTGGCCGAGGGTGAAGACCGGGCCCCCTCTGTGGACACCAGGTCCCCTCGGAGGCCGAGGCTGGAGGGCCCCCCGTGCAGAGGCCCATCGGGCGAGTGGCCCCTCCTCGGGTCCAGGACACGGAGTAGTCCTCCTCCTCCTAGCTTGTCCTCCTCCCTCCTCCTCCCTCCTCCTCCTCCCTCCTCCTCCCTCCTCCTCCCTCCTCCTCCTCCTCCTCCTCTCCTCCTCCTCTCCTCCTCCTCCTCCTCCTCCTCCTCCTCCTCCTCCTCCTCCTCCTCCTCCTCCTTCCTCCTCCTCCTCCTCCTCCTCCTCCTCCTCCTCCTCCTCCTCCTCCCTCCTCCTCCTCCTCCTCTCCTCCTCCTCCTCCCTCCTCCCTCCTCCTCCTCCTCCCCTCATCCTCCTCCTCCTCCTCCTCCTCCTCCTCCTCCTCCTCCTCCTCCTCCCTCCTCCTCCTCCTCCTCCTCCTCCTCCTCCTCCTCCTCCTCCTCCTCCTCCTCCTCCTCCTCCTCCTCCTCCTCCGCCTCCTCCTCTCCTCCTCCTCCTCCTCCTCCTCCTCCTCCTCTCCTCCTCCTCCTCCTCCTCCTCCTCCTCCTCCTCCTCCTCCTCCTCCTCCTCCTCCTCCTCCTCCTCCTCCTCCTCCTCCTCCTCCTCCTCCTCCTCCTCCTCCTCCTCCTCCTCCTCCTCCTCCTCCTCCTCCTCCTCCTCCTCCTCCTCCTCCTCCTCCTCCTCCTCCTCCTCCTCCTCCTCCTCCTCCTGCTCCTCCTCCGCCTCCTCCTCCTCCTCCTCCTCCTCCTCCTCCTCCTCCTCCTCCTCCTCCTCCTCCTCCTCCTCCCTCCTCCTCCCCTCCTCCTCCTCTCCTCCTCCTCCTCCTCCTCCTCCTCCTCCTCCTCCTCCTCCTCCCTTCCGCCTCCTCCTCCCTCCTCCTCCTCCTCCTCCTCCTCCTCCTCCTCCTCCTCCTCCTCCTCCTCCTCCTCCTCCTCCCTCCTCCTCTCCTCCTCCTCCTCCTCCTCCTCCTCCTCCTCCTCCTCCTCCAGAGACAACTCGCAAACGGCGAGTCCGAGTTCACAGAATACTGGCAAAAAGAGCAGAGCGCGGGAGGCAGCGCTGCGCCGACGCCTCGGCTGCCTCTCTCTCTCTCTGCAGGGGGGGCCTCTGCCACCGAGGCTTCGATCCTCCATCCTCCTCCTCGCCACTGCGTCACTTCGCCTCCACTCGTCCCTCCTCCCCCTGTCGGCCTGTCGGCGGCGGCAGCGGCCATCCGCCGCGCCGCGCCCGCCGAAGGCGCGTGGCGGGATTTGCTGTGCTGCGCCCTCCTCCAATCCCTCTACGGCGTTTAGGCCGAGGAAAGGAGGGAGGAGGAGGAGGAGGAGGAGGAGGAGGAGGAGGAGGAGGGGAATGGGGTAAAACGGTGTCTGCTTTTACCCGTACTTCTGGTTCATGTGCCCTTCTGAGTTTTTCTCTGCTGGCCCACACTTGGGCCTCTGGGCTGTGGCCTATGTGCCTCACCCCCCCAGTAGCCTTCTCACGAGGAGCTTTCGAGGGATGCCTGACCTGACCTGACCTGACTCCTCATCCTCGATAGGGACAGCAGAGGGGGTCTGCTTAGGAGGGGGACGTCTGACAGTCATGAGTTTATTTGGATCAGCTCGGGGAGGGGCTGTCTAATCACTGGAGGTAGAGGGTGTTGTGTAGCAAAGGGGGCGTGCGCAGGGGGAGGGGCCCCGGGAGGGGCGCGTCTAGCACCAAGGACTTGTTGTAGTCAGCTTGGGGATGGCCTTGTCTACTAGAGGGCGCTGTGCAGGAAGAGGTGCACGTCGAGTGCCCCAAAAACAAACTTGGATCATGTTGGGGAAGTGAAACAATCATACGTCTTGCCCACAGCAAGCGCTCCGCCAGCACACTGGAAGCCACGGCGAATCCCTCTGGAACCGCAGCGCTGACTGTCCGCGGCGCCGACTGTCAACTCCAGGGGTGGCAGAACGCAGTGCGGTGCAACTTCTGTGCTCCATCACTGCTCGTCCAGATGTGGGGCTTGCCTCGCAGAGGGCGCTGGGCAGCCGGAGGGTCCTATGCGTGAGAAGTGCCGCGTCTAGCACCAAGGCTCCTAGCACCAGGCAGCTAGCACCAGGCAGCTGCGTTCACTCAGCTCTGGGAAGGGGTCTGATCTGATGAAGGGCGGGTGCTGCGCAGCAGAGGTGGCCTGTGGACGGGGAGAGGCACGGCAAAGACCAAGTAATCGTGCAAACATGCACACAACTCTAAATCCACATATGAACATATATATATGTATATATATACACATACTAGAACCATCGCGCACGCTTCGCGCGCGCGCTCAGGTTCTAGCCCAAGCCGGGGGGGGGGCGCTGGAAGATCTTGGGCAGCGCTACCAAGCACAGGCGCGCGACATAGTCGTGCCTCCTGAGGGCCCACTGGATACCTCTTGGGTCTTCGTTGGGGCACCTGAAGAGCTTCTGGGGGGTTCTCGAAGTGTTTCCAAAATTGGCTGTTGGAGGCACCTCTTGGGTGCTTCTTGGGGGACCGTGCTTCTTGGGGTCCCTTGGGGGCATCGTCGGGGTTCTCCGGGCAGTCGTAAGATGATGTTCTGCAAATTGGCCATCTTGGCTGCGTGGAAGCCCGACTTGAGGCAACCTGGGGCCACATTGAGGCAATCCAGAAGCCTCCTGGGGGCCTCCTGGAGGCAGTTTTGATGCATCGAGGGCGCTGGTGGGCTATCTTGGGGCCCCCCTTGTACGTATCCTGGGGGCTTTGGGGGCCTCGTGGGAAGGTTTTTGGGGCCTCGTCGGACCACTTGGGGACACTTGGGGCCTCCTGTGGGGCACTCAGACTGGAAGCCTCTGCTGTTGGGTTCGCGTTCCCCTTCTTGGGCCTCTCTCTTGGGGCCGTCTTGGGGCTCGCTCGGGCCGTTTTGGGCGCCTCAGGCACCGTCGTGGGGCCCTCTTGGAGGCCGTCTTGGGGCCCTGCGGCCGCTTGGGCTATCTTGGAGCGGACTCGGGGGCCTCTTGGGCCGTCTTGGAGCGTCGGGATGCCAAAAAACTGAAAACTTTACAATCCATCAAAAACCAATTGGAAAAATAATGAGTTGTGCCTCTTCGGGCTTTCGTGGAAGAAACGCGGTACTGGGTGGAGGGGACGCATGCGGGCGGTAGCACTCGGGCCTTCGGTGGACCTCACTATGGGGCCACGAAGCGCTACACTGGGAGGGGGGGACGCATGTGGGCGGTATCACTGGGACCTTCGGTGGACCTCACTATGGGGCCACGAAGCGCTGCACTGGGGGGGAAGGCGCATGCGGGTGGTAACACTCAGGCCGTCGGTGGAGCTCCCTATGGGGCCACGAAGCGCTGTATTGGGTGGGGGGGACGCATGCGGGCGGTAGCACTGAGGCCGTCGGTGGCGCTCCCGGTGGGGCCACGAAGCGCTGTACTGCGTGGGGGGGACGCATGCGGGCGGTAGCACAGGGACCTTCGGTGGAGCCCTACGGGGCCGCGAAACGCTGTACTGGGTGGAAGGAACGTAGGCGGGCGGTGGCGCTGGGACCTTCGGTGGAGCACCCTACGGGGCCATGAAAACGCTGTACTGGGTGGGGGGGGACGCATGCGGGCGGTAGCACACGGGCCGCCGGTGGCGCCCCCTGTGGGGCCACGAAACGTTTGCTGTACTGCTTGGGGGGGACGCAAACGGGCGGCAACACTCGGGCCGTCGGCGGAGATCCCCTATGGGGCCACGAAGCGCCGTACTGGGTGCGGGGGACGCGGGCGGGCGGTATCACTGGGGCCGTCGGCGGAGCCCCCGATAGGGCCACGAACTGCTATACTGGGTGGGGGGGACGCATGCGGGCGGTATCACTGGGGCCGTTGGGGGAGCTCCCTATGGGGCCACGAAGCGCTGTACTGCGTGGGGGGGACGCATGCGGGCGGTAGCACAGGGACCTTCGGTGGAGCCCTACGGGGCCGCGAAACGCTGTACTGGGTGGAGGGGATGCATGCGGGTGGTATCACTGGGGCCTTCGGTGGAGCCCCCGATAGGGCCACGAAATGCTAAACTGGGTGGGGGGGACGCATGCGGGTGGTAGCACTGGGGCCGTCGGTGGAGCTCCCTATGGGGCCACGAAGCGCTGTACTGTGTGGGTGGAACGCAGGGAGGAGGGAGGAGGGGGAGCAGGAAGGAGGAGAACGCGGGGACCGTCTCTTCAAAACGAGGACCCAACACCACAGGATGGTTGGGAAAAATGGTTCCCAGACTATTGTTTGATTGTGTTTGCTTTCTCCTCCCGTAGAGGGACACGCCCGACTTAAAGCCACATCCATGCTGCAAGGGCCTCAGGGACCATGGGACTTCGAATGTGACAAATCACTTTTCCAGCCTTCCATTGCTCGCGCCATCCAGGACGTCTCCATGGCAACTTCCACCGCTCCTTTGGGGTGCGCGACCATCCCACCTGCGTTCGGTCGCGAAACCATCGCGGCCCGGTTGGCACCGAAGCCCCAGATTCGAAAGAAGTGGCTGCGGGCGGTGGGCCGCGATCCTGGTCACCGCCGGAAGCCTCGCAGAGCTCCTCGCGCGCGCTGTGTTTTCCTTGTGGCCACAAGGGACTTCCTCCTCCTCCTCCTCCTCCTCCTCCTCCTCCTCCCTCCTCCTCCTCCTCCTCCTCCTCCTCCCCTCCTCCTCCTCCTCCCTCCCCCCCCCCCTCCTCCTCCCCCCCCTCCCCCTCCTCCTCCTCCTCCTCCTCCTCCTCCTCCTCCTCCCCCTCCACCGAATGCCTCACTTGCAAGGTGCTGCCAAAGCGTCCCTCCGCCCATTTCGGGGGGCACCTCTCGCCTCAGACATTCCACATGGCCCCGCGGATGGCTGGCTGGTCTGCTAAGACTTCCGCGCTTGCACGTGTTCTGTGACTTCCAGGATTTCACGACGAGCTCAATGGGAGTCGAGGAGGAGTCCTCTAGGAGAGCCTGTAGGGGCGTCGTGGGTTTGGAGATCCTTGGCGCTCTCGTCGGCGGTCTTGAGGGCCTCTGGGAGGTCTCTTGGCGCTCTCTTCTCTTGGGGGCTGGTGGAGGCTTCTTGGGCCGTATGAGGCTCTCGTGGGCTGTCTTGGAGCTCTCTTGCCTGTGTCGAAAGCGTCCCGAGGCATCTTGAAATCCTTCTGGGGCGTTCTTGGAAGCCCAGGATGGAAGTACTGTAGGTTTGTCGCATTTGCCTGGGTGCGATTAGGTGCTCTCTGAGGCCGCTTTGATGGATGTCCGGCACTTTTCGGGAGCGATTTCGGGCCCCCGTAGAGGGCGCATTGGGCTTCGTGGGGCCTCTTGCGCGCCTTGTGGGGGCGTCGTCGCGGCGTCGTGGGGCCTCTTTGCGTCGATCTGGGGGCCTCGGCGGACCTTCGGAGGCGAAAAGGCAACAAGGTACAAATCACTGAGCCCCTATGGGTGTGTAACTAAGTGTTTTTGATTTGTTTGTGTTCTCCTAGGGACTTCCTGGGGTCCTTTGGGGATGTCTTGAAAGTGGTATCCTGGGGCTTCTTGGGGCCTCTTGGCAGCGTTGGGCCGTCTGGAGACCCCCTCTTTGAGCGTCTTGAGACCATCTGACGCTGTCTAAGGTTCTAGCGGCGTATCAGCTGACGTGCTTGGCGCGAACGTAAAGAATCAGACGTATGGCAAGTTCCACGGCTTGGACCGAAGCACTTGAGCCAAAAAGGGTACGAAGGAGTTCTCTTGGGGCGTCTTGGGGGGCGCTTGGCCCTTCTTGAGGCAGCGCGGCGGGGGCCTCGTAGGGACCGTTGTTGGGCCTCTTGGGGGCTGTTCTGCGGCCTTCTGGGGCGTCGTGGGGGCCTCCTGGGGTCCTCTTCAGGCCTCGCGGAAGCCTCTCGGGACCATTTTGGGGCCTCGTGGGGCCACTTGGGACGAAGGCTCGAATTTTCGGTTCGTGTCCCCCATCGTGAGCACTTCTTGGGGCCGTCTTTGGGCCCTCTTGGGCCGTCTTGGGCGCCCCTGGGCGCTTTGGGCCGTCCGGGGGCTCTCCTGGGGGCCTCGTGGCCCGTCTTGGGGCGGTCTTGTGGGCCTTTTGGGCCGCCCGCGATTATTGGAAAGTCGACAAATGGAGGACCGCCGAAACATTGAAAAACACAAAAGGAATCAACAATTTGTGGCTCCCCGGGCACTCGTCTGGGCCCTCGGGCGCCCACTGAAGCCTGCCCGAGGCCGTCCTGGCGCAGCCTCAAGCCGTCGGGGGCCGTTCACAAGACATCTTCGGCGCTCTCGAGGTGTGCTGGGCCGCTTCGGTCGACAGTCGTATCAATTTTTGGGCTACCTGTGCGCCCGCGGGGCCACCATGGAGGCCACGAAGGCGCTCGTGTGTCTCCTGCCCCCCCATGAGACGCCGGGGCCGTGGTTCTGGGCCCGCCCCCGGCCTACTCGTGGGCGCCTCGTGGGCCGTCTTGGGACAATAATGGGGGCCTCTGGGGTCGTCGTCAGCGCCGCGAACGCCCAAAATCGGATCTGCTAACAAGTTACGTCTTCGCACGGGAAACCAATGATTTTGGGCGGTTGGGGCCCTGTTGGGGCGTCTTGGCGGCGTGTGCGGCTCTCTGAGAGGCACCTCGGGCGTCTTGGGGCCATCTGTCGGCGACCAGTGGCCGTCCCGGGGCTGCCCGGGCCTCCTCCCGAACGTCTCCGGCGAGCCGTGGACCTCATGCCCCGTCGAGGCGCCGGCCCCGGAGGTCCCCACCCTTTACCCCGATCTATATGTATATATATATATATATATGTATAGGTATACCTGGGCGCTGGCCCCCGAGGACCCCACGCACGCGCTTCGCGCGCGCTCAGTTTCTAGTCGACCCCGACGCTGGAATCCACTACACTATTACACAATAGCGCATGGGACAACATACTACAACATAGGTTGGCAATGTTCCGACATGCAAGGGCTGGGCTTCTGATTCGCATGCTCGACCGCTTACTCCATACAACGAGCAAATCAAATATGTCCCCTCCAAACGAAGCGGCCCCGACACGCCAAAAGCATACCGTCGCAAACTAAGCTCCCTCTGGCCTGCGGGCCGCAGACCCCGACCCAGACCGACGGGTCCTCCGACCCCGCGTGCACCGCCATATATGGATATAGTCAGGGGCTGCCTGACCCCTGGAATTACCCTGGCGACGTACCCAATCCCTGCGCAATGCGGGGCATGAGTAGCTTGGGAGACGTTACACGGAGGTGATGACGTGACATGGGCGCATATACTTCTGCAAGCGGCATTCGTGAGGCTCGCATCCCCCCAGGGATTGCGATGTCCCGCTCAGATCTGCCTGGTGCCTCGCTCCGCTGGACCCACCAGCAGCCCTCGAAAGTGGCGACAATTTCGCAGATCGCAGCCCCCCAGGAACGGCGAGGTCCCGCTCAGATCCGCGCGGTGCCTCACTCCGCAGGACCCACCAGCAGCCCCCGAAAGTGGCGACAATTTCGCAGATCGCAACCCCCCAGGGACGGCGAGGTCCCGCTCAAGCCCGCGCGGTGCCTCGCTCCGCAGGAACCACCAGCAGGCCTCGAAAGTGGCGACAATTTCGCAGATCGCAGCCCCCCCAGGGACGGCGAGGTCCCGCTCAGGTCCGCGCGGTGCCTCACTCCGCAGGAACCACCAGCAGGCCTCGAAAGTGGCGACCGTTTCGCAGATCGCAGCCCCCCCAGGGACGGCGAGGTCCCGCTCAGGTCCGCGCGGTGCCTCATTCCGCTGGACCCACCAGCAGCCCTCGAAAGTGGCGACCGTTTTCGCAGATCGCAGCCCCCCAGGGACGGCGAGTCCCGCTCAGGCCGCGCGGTGCCTCGCTCCGCAGGACCCACCAGCAGCCCTCGAAAGTGGCGACATCTCGCAGATCGCAACCCCCTAGGGACGGCGAGGTCCCGCTCAGGTCCGCGCGGTGCCTCGCTCCGCAGAACCCACCAGCAGCCCTCGAAAGTGGCGACAATTTCGCAGATCGCAGCCCCCCCAGGGACGGCGAGGTCCCGCTCAGGTCCGCGCGGTGCCTCACTCCGCAGGACCCACCAGCAGCCCCCGAAAGTGGCGACCGTTTCGCAGATCGCAACCCCCAAGGACGGCGAGGTCCCGCTGAGGTCCGCGCGGTGCCTCGCTCCGCAGGCCTCCCCAGCAGCCCTCGAAAGTGGCGACAATTTCGCAGATCGCAGCCCCCCAGGAACGGCGAGGTCCCGCTCAGGCCCGCGCGGTGCCTCATTCCGCAGGACCCACCAGCAGCCTTCGAAAGTGGCGACAATTTCGCAGGTCGCAACCCCCCAAGGACGGCGAGGTCCCGCTCAGGTCCGCGCGGTGCCTCGCTCCGCAGGCCTCCCCAGCAGCCCTCGAAAGTGGCGACAGTTTCGCAAATCGCAGCCCCCCCCCCACCAGGACGGCGAGGTCCCGCTCAGGTCCGCGCGGTGCCTCACCCCGCAGGACCCACCAGCAGCCCTCGAAAGTGGCGACAATTTCGCAGATCGCAGCCCCCAAGGGATGGCGAGGTCGAAGTTGGGTCCGCGCGTGGCGTCGCTGTGCTGGCCCCCCAGCAGCCCTCGAAAGTGGCGACAATTTCACAGATCTCAGCCCCCCAGGGATGGCGAGGTCCTGTTTGGATCCGCGGTGGGAACCCTCTCTGCTGGCCTCCCCAGCAGCCTTCGGAAGTGGCGACAGTTTCACATATCGCAGCCCCCCGAGGATGGCGAGGTCCTGTTTGGATCCGCGGTGAGTGCCCTCTCTGCTGGCCTCCCCAGCAGCCCTCGGAAGTGGCGACAGTTACACAGATCGCAGCCCCCCAGGGATGGCGAGGTCATGTTTGGATCCGCGGTGAATGCCCTCTCTGCTGGCCTCCCCAGCAGTCCTCAAAAGTGGCGACAATTTCACAGATCGCAGCCCCCCAGGGATGGCGAGGTCCTGTTTGGATCCGCGGTGAGTACCCTCTCTGCTGGCCCCCCCAGCAGCCCATCGAAAGTGGCGACAGTTTCACAGGTCGCAGCCCCCCAGGGATGGCGAGGTCCCGTTTGGGTCCGCGGTGAGTACCCTTTCTGCTGGCCTCCCCAGCAGCCCTCGAAAGTGGCGACAGTTTCACAGGTCGCAGCCCCCCAGGGATGGCGAGGTCCTGTTTGGATCCGCGGTGAGTACCCTCTCTGCTGGCCTCCCCAGCAGTCCTCAAGAGTGGCGACAATTTCACAGATCGCAGCCCCCCCAAGGATGGCGAGGTCCTGTTTGGATCCGCGGTGAGTGCCCTCTCTGCTGGCCTCCCCAGCAGCCCTCGAAGGCTTCGGGGTGAAAGGGGGCTCCCTGGAAAATGAAAGCGGGCGTGGACCAGTAAAACCTCTGCTATCCTCCTCCTCCTCCTCATTATGTTCCTCCGTCTCCTTCTCCTCCTCTTCCTCCTCCCCCTTCTCCTCCTCCTCCTCCTCCTCCTCCTCCTCCTCCTCCTTGTCCTGCTCCTCGTCAGTTCCCCTCCCTCCCCATCCGCCTTCATCCCCCCTTCCCCTCCTCCATCCTCCCATATCGGCAAGGGACAACAAAAGAACACCCAAGGACATAACAGGTGTGTTGCAGAAGAATAACAACAACCTAAGGACACACCAAACAAAAAAAACAAGGAAACCAAATGCGTGAAATTGAAAACTAAGCAACAATCTAAGGAACAACCAAGCAAGCCAAACACACCAAACAACAAGCACCCTTCTCGGTGGAGCGTATGGGGTGGGACGGGTAGGTCTGTGACTCTTTGTTTGTTGTGTGGTTGTTGGTTGTCCTTAGGGTTTTCCGATATGTTTCTGCTCCAGCCCTTTGGTATTGTTTTTTAGGTTTTCCTTTGGTTTTATTTGGTGTTCCTTGCCGTTGTGGAAGGACGAGGAAGAGGAAAAGGAGGAGGAGGAGGAGGAGGGGGGGGAAGGGGGAGGAGGAGAGGAGGAGGAGGAGGAGGAGGAGGAGGAGGAGGAGGAGGAGGAGGAGGAGGATGGGGGAGGAGGAGGAGGAGGAGGACGAGGAGGAGGTGAGGGAGGGATGAGGGAGGAGGAGGAGGAGGAGGAGGAGGGAGGAGGAGGAGGGGATGGGGAGGAGGAGGAACGAGGAGGAGGAGAGGGAGGGAGAGGAGAGGGAGGGAGAGGAGGAGGAGGAGGAGGAGGGGGAGGAGGGGGAGGAGGGGGAGGAGGGGGAGGGGCAGGAGGAGGAAGAGGAGGATGACAAGGAGGAGGAGGAGGAGAAGGGGGCAGCTAACGCCAGCTAGCACGCTGCGCCCCGACCGAGGCTCAAGCAGCTCGCTGCGCCACTCCCTGCTTTTTTCCCCAGCAATGGGGAACCCAACGCCAGGCACTGAGGCTTTCGAGCGGAAGCGAGAGTGGAACCGCCGCTACAACGAGAGAGAACGCGGGAGGAGAAGAAGGCGCCGCAGGTGCGGCTTTCCAATAGAATCCCTTTGTGGTGCTTTCCAAAGGGATCCTTGTGTGAGGCTTTCCAATCGAATTCCTTTGTTGTGCTTTCCACGTGATTCCTTGTGTAAGGCTTTCCAATCGAATCCCTTTGTGGTGCTCGAAGGATTCCTGCTGTGAGGCGTTCCAACAGAATCCCTTTGTTGTGCTTTCCAACGGAGTCCTTTTGTGAGGCTTTCCCATAGAATCCCTTTGTGGTGCTTTCCAAAGGATTCCTTTTATGAGGCTTTCCAATAGAATCCCGCTGTGGTGCTCTCCAAAGGATTCCTTTTGCGCGGCTTTCCAATAGAATCCCCTTGTGGTGCTTTCCAAAGGGTTCCTTGTGTGAGGCTTTCCAATGGAATTCCTTTGTGGCGCTTTCCAAAGGATTCCTTTTGTAAGACGTTCCAATACAATTCCTCTGTGATGCTTTCCAGAGGATTCCTTTCGTGAGGGTTTCCAATAGAATCACGTTGTGGTGCTTTCCAAAGGATTCCTTGCGTGAGGCTTTCCAATCGAATCTCTTTGTGGTGCTTTCCAAAGGATTCCTGCTGTGAGGCGTTCCAATAGGATCTTACATCAGGCTGAGGTTGAGGCTTTCGATCTCAGCTCTTACATCAGGCTGAGGTTGAGGCGTGATGACCTACGAACCCCCTTTTGGATATGTCCGAGGAGGAGGAGGAGGAGGAACGCGAAGAGGAGGAGGAAGAGGGAGGAGGAGGAGGAAGAGGAGGAGGAGGAGGAAGAGGAGGATGGAAGAGGTTTGAATGGTGTACGCCCGCTGCCATTTTGCAGGGGGCCCCCTTTCACGCCCGAACCGCCCTCCTGTTTGGGTCCGCGGTGAGTGCCCTCTCTGCTGGCCTCCCCAGCAGCCCTCGAAAGTGGCGACAGTTTCACAGATCGCAGCCCCCCAGGGACGGCGAGGTCCCGTTTGGGTCCGCGGTGAGTGCCCTCTCTGCTGGCCTCCCCAGCAGCCCTCGAAAGTGGCGACAGTTTCACAGATCGCAGCCCCCCAGGACGGCGAGGTCCCGTTTGGGTCCGCGGTGAATGCCCTCTCTGCTGGCCTCCCCAGCAGCCCTCGAAAGTGGCGACAGTTTCGCAGATCGCAGCCCCCCAGGGACGGCGAGGTCCCGTTTGGGTCCGCGGTGAGTACCCTCTCTGCTGGCCTCCCAGCAGCCCTCGAAAGTGGCAACAGTTTCGCAGATCGCATCCCCCAGGGACGGCGAGGTCCCGTTTGGGTCCGCGGTGAGTACCCTCTCTGCTGGCCTCCCCAGCAGCCTTCGAAAGTGGCGACAGTTTCGCAGATTGCAGCCCCCCAGGGACGGCGAGGTCCCGTTTGGGTCCGCGGTGAGTGCCCTCTCTGCTGGCCTCCCCAGCAGCCCTCGAAAGTGGCGACAATTTCACAGGTCGCAGCCCTTCAGGGACGGCGAGGTCCCGTTTGGGTCCGCGTTGAATGCCCTCTCTGCTGGCCTCCCCAGCAGCCTTCGAAAGTGGCAACAGTTTCGCAGATCGCAGCCCCCCAGGGAGGGAGAGGTCTCGCTCAAATCTGCGCGGTGCCTCAACCCACACGGCGAGAGGAGGCAAGAGGGAGGCGGGAGGCGGGAGGCGGGAGGAGAAGGACGCGACCACGGTGCTCTATTCAAAACGAATACCCAACCAAGGAGGGTTGGGAAAAACAAACGAGTGAGGCAAGTTGACGCCTGTAGCAGCCAAACGCTTCCGAAGAGAAGATCGCATTCGGAATACGACACCACAGAAGGAGGCAAAAGCCCCCCTCAGAAGATGTGCTGCCTCAAGAACTTGTAGTACTAGACTAAATAATTGTGCATAATGCTCGACGTATGCAGCCACCCAACTGGATAAATGAACACGTAAGGAAGCGGCAACATGGATGGCCACCGCGAAAACAGAAATGCAAACAGAATATTTCCTTTTCTGTCCATTGTAAGGCTCAGGTCGACTGGCTTTAGAACCGCCGGCGCCTTAACCACGGCCAAAGGACGGCTTCCCTGCCGAAGCGCCCTTCGGATCCCCGAGATTGGGAATGATCTGGGTCTGTAACAAATGACGCTGGAAGAGATCTCCCCAGAGTGGCAAGAACTCGCCTCATCTGCTGTCTCAGCTCGTCGCAGTGTGCCCGCCACGGAACGCGGGGCTGAACCGGCGGCGTGCTGATCAGAGGGGGTACGTCCGGGATGCGGGGGTGAACGAGAGCGGTCCGGACGTAGAGCAGGTGTCAGAGCGGGCTCTGCAAAAAGACTTCCCCCGAGGTCTGCGCTTTGGCCGGCTGCACCTGCTAGATGTGGAATGGCCTCAACGCGAGGCTGAAGGCCATCAGGAGGAAGAGGAGAGGCTGGACCATCTATGGCCATCATGGCCTGCTTGGCCGTCCGCGTGCACCGCCAATACGCGACGCGGACTGTCGGTTTGAGGAGCAAGAGGAAGCAAAAGGGTGAAACACCAGTGCTGGCACTACTATTCTCTACCCTCCTGCTGTGAGTTTTCGTTTTGAAAAGGGCACTCTGGTCTCCAGCCCTTCCGCCTCCCTCCTCCTCTTCCTCCTTCTTCCCTAAATGCTACACAACCAGGATACTATATAAGCCTGGGCCTCACACATGTCCTTGCACGGCGCGTGTGGAACACAGGGAAGGCCCCCCCCCCCTGCGAAACCTGACGTGCTGCCAGATAGCACGAGAGGGCCCCCCTCGCTCCGCACCCGCGAATGGTTCTGAGGGGTTTCCTGAGCTACGCCACGACAATCATTACAATTGGATATAAGGAATCAGCTCCTGTGGTCACTGATGTACTTTCTCGGCTGCCATATTACTGCTAGTACCTCGGGCTGGCCCGAGCATCCACAACCAGCAGTATGGCAACCACGGGCCCCCTCGAGCTTCCATTTGGACCCCATCCAAGCTCTTATGGCGGCCCCACCTGTGACAACAGTGGTCTCGATGAGCTCATCCACCAGGACCAGGACCCCACTACCATCAGCAGGACTCCCACGAGGCTCTTGGGCATCCGACTCCCTGTGTTCTATCAGAGGTGCCACGGCCGTTGTTCCCACCCAAGGGGCACCCATCCGACTCTCTTGGGCAAGCCTCACGACGGGGCCTTCAAACCTAGCTATAAAAAGATCTACATGCCATAGATGTGTCATGGACTTGCAGAATATGTGTGTGAATCCTGCGACGACAGAGAACGACTCTCCTCAGATCACGACTTGTTGGCAAGACTATATGCCTTTTATGTACGCGACGTGGATCACAATTCCTCAGAGGTGTCAGATTTTGAACCCCCAAAGATAACAACAAAATCAAACGTGCCGATCCTGGTGCCGCCAGATTCGTGGACCCTTTTCTCCGATGGAAAAATTCCCTCTTGTGATCCTACTCCTGCTACGACTCCCACTATTGAAGGCACCATTCTTTCTTCCCCTGGCCCCCTGGAGGCCTCCGACGAGAAAGAATATGCTGGACCCTTGGCCTTTTGGGCGGTACCGGGGATTGTCTGGAGATGTCCCGGTGGTGGGGGTCGGGGCCCAGGGGCGTGTATATATATATATATATATATATGGTCCAGGGCTTGGGCCCCCCCCCCCCAATGCTGATGCCATTGGGCCCCCCCCCCCGCGCGATGGTCCCCCCCGCCCCCCCCTGTGGGCGTGGCGTGGTGCTGCGCTGCGGTGCCCCCCCCCCCCCCCTGTGGATGTGGTGTGGTGCTGTGGTGGTTCAGAGGTGGGCGTGGCGTGGTGCTGCGCTGCGGTGCCCCCCCCCCCCCCCTGTGGATGTGGTGTGGTGCTGTGGTGGTTCAGAGTCGTCGTCGTCGTCGTCGTCGTCGTCCTCGTCGTCCTCGTCGTCCTCGTCGTCCTCGTCGTCGTCGTCGTCGTCGTCGTCGTCGTCGTCATCGTCGTCGTCGCCGTCGTCATCGTCGTCATCGTCGTCGCCGCCGCCGCCGGCGTCGTCGCCGCCGCAGCCGTCGTCGTCGTCGTGGTCGTCGTCGTCGTCGTCGTCGTCGCCGTCGTCGTAGTCGTAGTCGTAGTCGTCGTCGCCGTCGCCGTCGCCGTCGCCGTCGCCGTCGCCGTCGCCGTCGCCGTCGCCGTCGTCCGTCGCCGTCGCCGTCGTCGTCGTCGTCGTCGTCGTCGTCGTCGTCGTCGTCGTCGTCGTCGTCGTCGTCGTCGTCGTCGTCGTCGTCGTCGTCGTCGTCGTCGTCGTCGTCGTCGATTCGATTCGATTCGCGGGGCCATGAAGGCAATCCAGGCGAGCGGGCTACTCGCCCGAGCACACGCCGCCAGGGCTCAGGCCGCGGCCGCGCCGCGGGCGGACGCGGCGGTCCTCCGCGGTGGAGCTGGCGGCCAGCGCCCGCTCGGCGAGGCACTGCTCGATCGGGCCGCACGCGGCCAGCATGGCGACCCGCGGGTCGACGCCCGCCAACTCCTGCTGCGCCGCCGCCGTCGGCCGCGACGTTGGCCCCTGCTCGCGGCCGCCTGCATGCCCAGGCGCTGCCGCTGAACTGCCGCCTGCTGGCGGGGGGCCCTCTTCGACCACGATGCCCAGCCAGGCCAGGAACGCCTCCTGGGCCGACGGGGCCAGAGGCCCCTGCAGCCCCAGCGCAGGGAACTCGGCACCTTTCTCCATGCGCTGCTGGACTCCTCCGCGTGGCCGACCACCTGGATGAAGCCCTCGAGCCCAGAGGCGGCGCTGGCTGCGCTGCCCGATGGCCCTTGCCCCGATGCATGGCTCCTTGAGCTTAGGGCGGCCCCCAGCGCGGCCGCCGGGGACCATGTAGGCGCCGCACCTGCTGCATGCCACCAGCTCCTGAAACTCCTCGCCCGCGTCGCAGAGCGCGTACGCCAGGGAGTGGCCGATGTGGCCTGCGCCAGCCGTGGTGAAGGAGAGGCCGACCGCGCTGGCCGCCGAGCGGAAGCTCTCCACGCGCGGCTGCTGCTCCGTCGGCCTGCCTGCAGCGGCCTGCTCGGCCTGCTCCTCCAGGTCGGCGAACCTCGCCCACTGCCTCTCGTCGGACACGAGGAGGCAGTCGCTGTCCTTCTCCGCGGTGTCCCGCCTGGCGACGGCCGCCTCGGCGCGCAGCCGTGCTCCCAGCTCGGCGGAGCCGCGGGCGCGCAGGGCGCCGCACCACTGCGCCTCCGTGCGTAGCCCGCCGAGCACCGCCTGCCTGTTGCCGTGGGCGGCCACCTTGCTCGCCCTGGAGCCACCAGGTCCGAGGGCGGCGGGGCTCCTCCAGGGGTGGGCGTTGGCATTGGTCGGGCCCGTCGCATAGGCCAGCTCCCTGCGCTGGCTCTTCGCCGTGCCGCGGCCGCCGATGAGGACCTCCTCGACAGCAGGGCCCGCGTAGATCGCATTCTTCCAGACCGCGAAGCCCTCACCGCCACGGGCAGCCTGCTGTGGCGGGAGGGCCCTCCTGACGGTCACGCAGGCGCCCGCGACGAGGCTGCCGTCGTCGTCGCATTGAGCAAAAGCCCAGCCCGCGCGTCCCCAGGCGTAGAGCCGCTGGTCGACCGACGAGCCGTCCACGCACAACTTGCCATTGGGCTTGACATCGGGCGGCCTGCATGTCCTCCAGCAACTCATGGCGTCCGTGCGAGGCCCTTGGGGCGGCGTCGCTGACCACCAGCGCCGAGCAACGACCTCCCCTGCTGCCACTCCGAGAGGGCGAACCCGCACGGCGCTCCACGCCAGCGCTGGCGAGACTGAGTCGCTCAGCGGGGCCGCAAGCATGGGGCACTCGAACTTACTGTGGAGCCTAGCCTGCGGCCAATGCGCTTTCGTGAGGTGGGAGACCAGCCCGCTCCTCTGACGCTCGCCGAGCTCGCCTCCTGGCCCGACGAGCTCCCTGCAGGCAACCCAAAAGGCGGAGCCACACCCAGACGGGGCACTGGCCAGCTTCCGCAGCTCCAGCCAACCCGAGGCGCACCTCGCCCCTAGGCTGGCCTCTGGGCCGAGCTCACGCCGCCCCGTCAGCGTCATGTCCTGCACGTCCGTGATGAGGCCCCGCTCGGACCTGAAGTGCCAGCCGAAACTGCCCAGGGTGAGGACAGCTGCATCCACGGGGAAGTCGCGGTGCGCCCAGGGCTCGGCTGCTGACGCCTGCCGCGGCGCTGTAGCCTCGAGTGCTCCTCTGAGTATCGGCGGGGGGAGCTCGCCCGAGTGCAACCATCCTGCAAGACTATGGAGCGTGCAGTCCGTGATCAGCATGGGCGGATCCAGGTCGAGGGCCCTGCGGGGCTCCGCACACCGCAGCCTGAGGCCGAGAGCCGCGCCGCGGGCGCGCCGCCCCGAGCAGGGGCACGCGGTGACTCGCCCACCGCGCAACTCTCCGTCAGCTTCACCAGTAACCGTCCGCCCCCATGCCACACTGGACGTAGGCCCAGCCTTGTGGATCCTGTCCTCGGCGATCAGGTGCGCGTCCCCACGCGCGATGTAGGCCTCTAGCACCTCCAAGGCACGGTCACATGCGTTGCCGTAGGCGCCCAGCACGTCGAAGCATGCACGGAGCAGCCCAGCAACCTTCTCAGAGGCAGGCGCAGCCCTGCCCACTCTCGCCTCAAGGGCGGCTGGCGTGAACCCGGCGGCGGCTCCGCGACTCCCATGGGGCGGGGCAGACGGCTGCGACGTCGGAGGGCTGAATCCTCCCGCCGTCTGCCCACTCGAGGCCGTCGGGGGGACGCCTCGGCGGTCCCGACCGCACCTCGGCCCAGGAGTGGACCCGCCTAGCCGCCGTGGCTCCCCTCGCGTCAGGTGCAAGGTCGGCCAGTCTGGCGGCGGCGGAGGCGGCGCGGGTCCCCAGGCTGTCGCCGCTGCCGAGCGGCTAGGAGCGGCGAGGGCCCATAGGAGCGTAGCCCCCAGCAGCTGCCAGGGAAGCCAGGGCCTGGCCGTCCTCGTGCTCGTCCCTGGCATCCTCAAGGATCCTGCGCTCGGCCTTGCCAGGCTGGGGCCAAGCGCCGCACGCTGCGCCCGACTGCCCGCGGGCGGCGGCTGGCCCGTAGGGCCCCACTGCTGGGCTCGCCCGCTGGGTGGGCGGGCCTGGCCGCACCTGCTGCCCTGCTGCCTCCGCTGGCGACCGCTGCACTGCGGGGGCGGAGGCTCCAGCGGCTGGGGCGGGGGCGCCTTCCTCGTCGTCGACGGCGAGCCCGTCCCCGCCAAGGCCGTCGGCCCAACGCGAGGCTGCGGCAGCTGGCGCAGAGGGTTGGAGTATGTCCGAGATGGCTGGGCCTTCGACTCCTCGAGCTTGACGAGCAGGCTGTCAAAGTCCTCGACCTCGGACTCTGTCTCGGCCAGCTCTTCCTGTATCGCCGCAATCCTCCCTCTGAGGGAGTCAGCCCGCTGCACGGCCTGCTCGCGCTTGGCTCTGGTTGCAGCGATCTGCTTCTCGACCTTCTGCACGGCGTTGGCGCCGCCGTGGAGGACGGCGTGGGGGGGCCTCCCGAGCCGCTGGGCCTCGCGGAGCTCGGCCTCTGCCCTCTCGGCCGAGGCCTCCGCCGCGAGGAGGGCCGCCCTGGCCTCACGCTGGAAGGCCTCGCTGGTCTCCTCCATGGCGACCGCCTCGCGGAGGCTGGAGATGCGAGCCTGGGCTTCCTCGAGCCTGCGCTCCAGACTCGACGCTGGCTCCTCTGGCTGCTCCCCGCGCTCCTCACGCCAAGGCGGCGGCTTGACACCGCCCCGCGGCCGCCCCCTGCTGTTGGGCGCACTGCTCGGCACGGTGCTGGCGGCCGAGGCTGTTCGGGAGGCGTCTCCAGCTCGGCGCGCTGCACGCTGATGCGAACGCCCTCTGGGCTGCTGGACGAAGCCTTCCCCGTCGGCCTGGGGCAGTTGCGCCGCGCGCAGGCGCTTCGCCCACGCTGGCGCCTCCTTCCCGCACGACTTGCAGGTCGCCCGCCTGTCGCACCAGTTCCACTCCTTGCACTGGCAGACCCAGTACACCCTGCGCCGCGGCGCTCCAGTCCCGTCGCCCGACATGGCTGCTGGCCCCGCGCGATCCGCCTGGCCACGCTGCATCGAAGAAACGAAGCAAGAAGCTGGCCCAGGGCGCGGCGTCCCTCGCGCTCGACAGCGCCCGAAGGACTTGCGGTCGTCGGGATCGCCATGGCCTTGAGCCAAAATGGCTACGGATCGTCGTCGTCGTCGTCGTCGTCGTCGTCGTCGTCGTCGTCGTCGTCGTCGTCGTCGTCGTCGTCGTCGTCGTCGTCGTCGTCTCTGGGACCATACCATCTGGGGGGGGGGGGCCCGAGGAATCCTGGGACCATACCATCTGGGGGGGAGGGGGGGGGCCCGTGGGCCCGGAGCCCGGGACCATATATATATATATATATATATATATATATATATATATATATATATATATATATGTTAGGAGGAGGGATCGGGAAGGAAGCGGTCTGAGGCCTGTGCTGGGACCTCGTGGTAGGCCTCTCGGGAGCCGGCGGGGAGGCAGCTTAGAAGCCTCTTGAGCTGAATTTTGGGGCTTCGGGGCTTTTGAAGACAGATTTGGGCCTCCCCGGGCCCTCTTGGGGCCTCCTGGTGCAATCTTCTCCTGCCCAGATCATCCGCGACTGGAAATTTCCGGTCGCGGCGGGGAGGAATCGGGAACGACCGAAATTTGAAAGTCACCGACAAATTCCGGTAACGAAGGCTCCGCCGACGTCCTCGAAAATCCGGTCGCCGTTACTGGATTTCGTTTCAGTCGCGACCGATTTTGAGCTGATGCCCGCGACCGAATTTGATCGCGTCGCTACCGAATTTTAGTGTCGTTCGCTACCGATTTTTCGCGTCCTCGCGACCGATTTTTCGCGTCCTTGCGATATCACTATATCACTACATCACGATACCATTACAACCATATCACCATTATCATATCACTACACATCATCAATATATCAATACACCTCTATATCATATATCACTATGTTTCTAGAGAACATCATGATTTCATCATGTCACCGCCATCATATCATAACATCACCGTCGTCATGTATTCATCACCCCCCCTCTCCCTCACCCTCGCTGTGCAGAATTTGGCTGCAGGAGGCTCGCCCTTGGGCCAGGCTGCAGGGGCAGCCAGCCATGGGCGACAGGTGCCCGAGGGACTCGGGGTGGGCGGGAGTAGGAGGTAATGAGAGGAGGTAAGGAGGACGTGGAGGAAGGAAGAGAGGAGGTAAGGAGAAACGTGGAAGGTAAGGAGGTAAGGAGGAAGAGAGGAGGTAAGGAGGTACTGGGGGGGACTGGAAGGAAGAGAGGAGGTAAGGAGGACGTGGAGGAGAATGTGGAGGAGGAACTCCGCCGAGTGGGTGCGAGCCAGGTGCGAGGAGAAGAAGGTGAGCCTCCCGATCCTACAGCAGGTTCGGTTCGAGCTGCCGCGGCCTCAGGTCTGCCTTCCACTTCGTCATCATCGTCATCATCACCATCATCACCATCATCGGCATCATAATCATCATCATCATCAGTATCATCATCAGCATCCTCATCCTCATCCTCATCCTCATCAGCATCATCATCATCATCATCATCATCATCATCATCATCATTATCAGCATCATCAGCATCAGCATCATCATCATCAACATCATCATTAGCACTGCCATTGTCAACCTCATCATCACCACAACCACAAGAGGACGAGGAGGAGTGCAGGAGGAGGACGAGGAGGACGAGGTGGAGGAGAGGGGGACGAGGAGGAAGAGGTGGAGGAGGAGAGAAGGACGAGGACGAGGAGGGCGAGAGGACAAGTGAGAGGTGGAGGACGAGGAGGAGGAGAGAGCGTGGCGGCCAAGGCCGGTCACGGACGTCGTGGAGTACGAGATCCCCGAGTATTGCCATTTCATGAAGAGGAGTGCGGGGCTGGGGAAGGAGAAGAGGGAAGGAGAAGAGGAGCATGGACCCCAAACAGTGGGTTTCTAGCAACATACGTGGTGCAATCTATGTGGTGTAAGCAGCGTGGTGCAATAGGTGTGGCAATATATGTGGTGCAATCGACGTGGTGCAATATACGTGGTGCCATATGTGTTGCGTAAGCTATATGGTGAAAACCATGTGGTGCAGTCTATAGTATATATGTATAAATATAGATATGTATATATATATATACATATATATATATATATGCGGAGTAAGCTATATGTTGGAATGTATGTGGTGCAATCTACTTGGTGTAAGCTACGTGGTGCCTTCCATGGGGTGCAACATATGTGGTGCAAGATATGCGGTCCAAGCTAACGTGTGCAACCTAAGCGGTGAAATATGTGTGGTCTAAGCTGTGCGGTGCGCAATATCTATGGTGCCAGCAGCGTGGGGCAATGTAGATGGTCTGCGCGATGTGGTGTCATATTATGGGGTAGCAACGCCAGCCAAAGCCATGCAACGTCAGGATATGCAAAGCAATGCAGAGAAATGCGCGACGACGTACAGCAAAGCAACGCAATGCAAAGCCATGCGCAACAACAAGGCGACGAAGCGGCGAAGAGGCGGCGGCGGGGCGGCAACGGCAACGACATAGCCGCCATACCAAAATCCAGGTCCAGACGACGGGCGGCGACGAGGCGACGGCATAGATGCCATACCAAAACCCAGGCCTAGTTAATTAGAAAAGGTGCCAGATCACCTAAGTGCAAGCACCGTTTGGGGAAGATAGCTCAAATAGGTTGCACGACGTACGATGCTTGTCATAGCTTGCACACCATAGCTTGCACAGCATATGTTGCACCACCAAAACTCGGATTGTGACACGGACTACGTATGCTGCTTCTTCTGCTACTAGTACGACTAATATTGCTACTACTGCTTCGCTTACAACTACTACTACTACAACTACTACTACTACTACTACTACTACTACTACTACTACTACGACGACTACTACTACTACGACGACTACTACTGCTACCACTGCCACCAATACGACGACTACTACTACTACTACTACTACTACTACCACCACTGCTGCTACTACTACTACTACTGCAACTTCTACTACTACTACTACGACTACGACTACCACCACCACTACTGCTACTAGTATTTTTAGTACTACTACTTTCACTGATCTTACGTTACTACTACTACTACTACTACTACTACTACTACTACTACTACTACTACTACTACTACTACTACTACTACTACTGCTACTGCTACTACTACTACTACTACTACTACTACTACTACTACTACTACTACTACTACTACTACTGCTGCTGCTGCTGCTGCTGCTGCTGCTGCTGCTACTGCTGCTACTGCTACGACTACGAGGGCACGATAGGAAGCGATACTCATGGATTAATCAGAACGCTCCCTGGCATCAGACACAACACGTGATACATACATACACGGTTACGGGGCTGGTTACGGGCGGCGTCTGGTTACGGGGACTCGTGGGGCTTCTTCGTGCGGTTCGAAACCCATCGTGCTCCCGTAACCAGACGCCGCCAGGCATCAGGTGGCGTCTGGTTACGGGCGGCGTCTGGTTACGGGGATTCGTGAGGCTTCTTCGTGCGGTTCGAACCGCATCGTGCTCTTGTAAATAGACGCCGCCTTGGCCACAAAAAACCCGTTGAGGAATCACGTAATGAAAATCTCTAAAACAAATCTATGGTTTAGGGTCCCTCCCGCCCGACCCGCCAGTCAGGGTCCCGCCCGCCCGACCCGCCCGTCATGGTCTCGCCCGACCCGCCCGTTAGGGTGCCGCCCGTTAGGGTCTCGCCCGACCCGCCCGTTAGGGTCCCGCCCGTTAGGCTCCCGCCCCCGTCAGGGTTAGCTTTCCGCTAAGCGCTTGCTCTGGTATGCTATGCGAATATTGTCCTCGCTCAGGCGGGGCCTCCCTGGAGTGGTGGGAGGGGCGGCGATTTTGCAGCGACGGCGACAGGCGGCGACGGGCGGCGCGGCGGCAATGTTGCGGCGGTGGTCCCGAGATGGTTAACCGAAGTATGAACCCCTTATGATGCAAACACTGTTTGGGGACATGCAGAGGACGGGTTGGAGGGCATGGAAAACACTTAACGAGCAGGGATAAAAGGGGGGAGGAGGAGGCGGAGGAAGAAGAGGAGGAGCCCGAGGAGGAGATGGAGCGATGAGAATTATGAGGACAGCGAGGGGCATAGACGGAGGGAGCGTGTGGCGTATATTGTATAGTGTAGATTGCACGACGTCGGATCGTTTGCAATGCGCGCGTCGATTTCACGATATGTGTGTATGTTTTGCACCATAAAGATTGCGCAGCACACACGGCAACACATACATTGAACGGCGCAGCTTGCACCACATAGGTTACACCACATAGACTGCGCAACAGAACATGCACCGCGTAGATCACACCAGATCGATTGCAACACGTATGCCGCACGACATCGCACGCTAGAACACTTCGGAGGCTCGGTCCACGTAGGTCGCACCACGTAGACGGCACCAAATAGATTGCACCGCATAAAGGGGGGAACGAGAGAGAGAAAGAGAAGGGGAGAGAGCAGTCACAGCGTCGGAGCGGTAGCCGAAATGTCGGAGGGGGCAGCGCAGAGCCAAAACGTCGAGGGGCAGGGGCGGCCGAAACGTCGGAACGTCAGGAAGAAAGGGGGCAGGAGGAGGACGACGAGAGAGCGAGAGAGAGAGAGAGAAAGAAATAACGAAAGAGACAACTATAGTGAGGATGAGAGCGAGGGCCTGTGAGAGCCAGAGTCGGATCTTATGAACGGGAAGGGGGAGGCCCATGCAATGCCCTCAGAGGCAGAGGAGATGGAGGATTCACAGAGAGGCAGAGAGAAAGAGAGACACATAGAGATAGAGAGAGAGAGAGAGACAAAAAAAACGAGAGAGATAGGTAGAGAGAGAGAGAGAGAGAGCGAGAGAGAGATGGGACCTCTTGGGAGGAGGGGGGAAGGGGGGGGGGGAAATGGGGGGAGGAGGAGGACCAGGGGGTTCCGCGAAGGAGCAATCCAATGGAAAGGCCCTACCACCTTGTCATGCGGCGGCTCCAGAGCAAGGTCAGGTTCAAGACGGGTGAGACGGAGCCGAACTTTTAAGGGCCGCTTAAAACTGATCACCAGGCTCCAGAGGAAGCGGCGCAATGGGGGGGGAGCTGACTCCTGGACAGACGGACGGTTGAGAAGAGGGAAATGCAGGAATACGCAAAATACTGAGAAATTGAAAGGGGGAGGGAAGGAGGGTGGGGAAGGGTAGGGAAGAGGAAGACGGATGGTAGGGAAGAGGAAGCAGGGAATACTCAAAAATGGAGGGGGCGATGTTGACGGGGTAAGACCATGCATGGCACATGAATCCCGTGTTGGAGTCGTGCGCCAGCCTGGGCTGCCATAGTCGCATAGCTCAGACTAGCGCTGGACTCCCACGATGGGGTTCAAAGGACATGCATGGTCCTACGCCGTCCTCATCGCCTCCTCCGTCCGGCTTCTCCCTCACAGTCCTATGGATCTGGGATTCCGCTGCCCTCCTCGTCGTCTTGCTTGGAGGCGCGCTGAGGCGAAGCCCCGGGAGTGGCCTATCGAGTGGGCTTCGTGCGGCGGCTGCCCTGCCTGTGCTGCAATAGACAGTCTCTGTCCTGTGTGCGAATATAGGATTCAGGAGACCTTTGCACCGCCGCGCGGGGAGGACCCGAGCGACTCCGATTGAGGGTGAAAACGTGCCTCCTAGTGCGTGCTGGGCACCCGTGCACGGGGCCTCTTGGGACCTGTGGGCACCTGGTGAGACCTGTGGGCACCTAGTGGGACCTGTGGCACCTGTGGGACCAGGGACCGTCTGATGGGCACCTGATAGACCTTGTGCATTCGGTACTGAAGAAAAAACGCACCCAGTAGACACCGCCACTTCTATCGCCACTGAGGTTCTACCAAGCTATAGGTGTGGTCGAAAGTGTTCCGTTGTGGAGGACATAGATTGTCGCGTGGGCCGTGCCCCTCAGGGAGCTCCACCTGCGGCCCCAGAGACAAGTTTGGATAGCGTTCCCCCGCCAGTGTCGGCACACATGCCCCCTATCGTTCAACCCTCGCCTGCGCGCACAGCTCGTTTGAGCTCAGAAGTGTGTTTGGCCACCCCCTTCGCGCTTTGCTCGCATGGCGCACCACGAGGCGCCCACCGTGGACGCAGAGTCCCTGGAGGTGGCCCTCCAAGACCATGTTAGGAACCAAGGCTCCAAGCGAGCCTTCAATCTCTACAACTACCACACCCTCGGCAAAGACCACGCTGTGCACGCGCGCAGCCTTCACCTGATGGCGCCATTGGCGGTTGCTCTTCAAAACGGCCTCTTCCCACCCCCATGGGGAGCAACGAAGAGATCTGACGTTGGGCTGACGTTGGTTGGTCGTCAGACCAAGTCGGTCTGACGTTGGTCTGACGTTGGTCTGACGTTGGCCCAATCGCTAGACCAACGCCAGACCAACGTCAGACCAACGCCTCGATGATAAATAACAGATCTTTCAGGTAGAGGTCCTCATCAAAGCGTGCCCGAGTTGCGAGGTCAACTTCACGGTGGTGCGCCGCGCGCTGACGGGCGTGATCGCCAGGCGTCCGCGAGGAGCGAGGAAAGGAGGAAGGAGAGGGGGACAAAGGGTGGGGAATGCGGAGGGACAATGGCGCACGGCGACTATCGTCGGGAACTGAGGAGACAGAGGGGCTAGGAGGAGGGAGGAGGAGGAGGAGGGGAGGAGGAGGAGGAGGAGGAGGAGGAAAGGAGAGAGGAACAGGAGGACTGCAGTGAGCAATGTAGCTTCGGAGCCGCAACCCTCGTCTAAAACGTCCGCGCCCGCCCCATTCAGCCCGCCCCCCCCCTCCCGACCTCGCATCTCGCTTTCCCGACCTCGCATCTCGCTTTCCCATCTTGACGAGGGGCGCGCAGAAACGTCATGCCCGCCCCCCCCAGGCAGCCTAACTGCACCACCGAGCCCATCAACAAGCCCCTGAAGGAGAGGGCCGGATCCCTCGCCGACAAAATCACCACGATCTACAAACACTTGAGGAGGCTGAAGAACAACGACGTTCGGCTTCGACAGGCGATAGGGGCGCTGGGCAGGATATTGGGGCAGAGGAGGACAAACTGGAGACACATCGATATGAAGCTAGGCAGCATAGGATGAAGCTGGAGGGGAAGTGATGGTGACGTCGTATTCCTTACTCTTGGATTTCCCCCCTCGTCGCGTCTTCTATATTCCCTTCTCTTCGCCCAACACCCCCCAGTCCTGTTCCATCCTGATTCATCCGACTTTCCCCATCGTGCCAAGGCCATCAGTGGCCTCAACGCTACCGAGCTGGACTCCATCCAGTATTTCCTGTGGCTGATGGGGAAGAACTGCGACCTCATCATGCCCCGCGCCAGCGAGGGCGACAAGGCCCGTCGCCAGCAGGGGGCGGAGGGGCGATGAGGAAGGTGCATAGCAGACGAGAAACGTTGGCAAGAGAGGAGAGAAGAGTGGAGAGAGGAGGGCGAGAGAGAGGAGGGTGAAAGGGGGAAGGATGGAGGTACGAGGACAAAAGGAGGAACGGAGCCTCGACCCGCGCAACCCGAGGCCGACTACCAGGACATGAAGATCCACCAGAACGAGGACGAGGACGACCCCAAGTTCAGGGTGACGGACAAGGAGCTGAAGGCCCGAACGGGCATGCTTTTTTTGTCGCCCTCATCATTCCCATGCATCCCCTTCCCTATCCTCATCATCATGTCCCTCTCCTCGCTTCCCCCCTCTCCCTGGGCGCCGCGCCCTCGTGGCTCTGCCCTCCGCCCTCCACCCTCGTAACTCCGCCCTCCCCCTTTTCACCCTCTTCTCTCCACCCTCCTCGTTCCGCCCTCCCCCTCCGCCCTCCACCCTCCACCCTCCTCACTCCTCTGGCCAGTTTCATCGCGCGTCTCCGATGCGCGCGAGGCGTGTCATCGTGCCCCTCCCTCTCACTCCCAACCTCGTTATGCTCGGGTTGTGGTTTAGTGTGCGGTATCATTCCCCACATGTTTCGTGGGGTTCTGGTTTTCTTCCCTGCCGCGCCGCACCCGCGCCTCACACCTCCCCCCTCCCCTTTCTCCTTCTCGCACAACACAGCACAGCGCAGCGCGGCACGGCACGGCGCGGCACCGCACAGCAGCACAGCACAGCAAAGCACAGCACATCATACCACACAGGGCATTCCTTCGACGCCACAGGGGGTGGGGGTGCGCAGAGGGTGGTCCCTCAGCGCGGCCTCTATCCGTGACACGCTCGCAGATCGTGGCAGGCGTGGCACTGTCTCGACACCACAAGGGGTGCGCAGAGGTGGTCCCTCAGCGCTGCCTCTATCCGTGACACGCTCGCAGATCGTGGCAGGAGTTGCATTTTCTCGAAGCCGCAGGGGGTGCGCAGAGGGTGGTCCCTCAGCGCGGCCTCTATCCGTGACACGCTCGCAGATCGTGGCAGGAGTGGCACTGTCTCGACACCACAAGGGGTGCGCAGAGGGTGGTCCCTCAGCGCGGCCTGTATCCGTGACACGCCCGCAGACCGTGGCAGGAGTGACACTTTCTCGACGCCAGAGGGGGTGCGCAGAGGGTGGTCCCTCAGCGCGGCCTCTATCCGTGACACGCCCGCAGATCGTGGCAGGAATGGCACTTTCTCGACACCACAGGGGGTGTGCAGAGGGTGGTCCCTCAGCGCGGCCTCGCCTCTATCCGTGACACGCTCGCAGATCGTGGCAGGCGTGGCATTTTCTCGACACCACAAGGGGTGCGCAGAGGGTGGTCCCTCAGCGCGGCATCTATCCGTGACGCGCTCGCAGATCGTGGCAGGAATTGCACTTTCTCGACACCACAAGGGGGTGCGCAGAGGGTGGTCCCTCAGCGCGGCCGCTATCCGTGACACGCTCGCAGATCGTGGCAGGGGTGGCACTTTCTCGACGCCACAAGGGGTGCGCAGAGGGTGGTCCCTCAGAGCGGCCTCTACCCGTGACACGCTCGCAGATCGTGGCAAGAGTGGCACTTTCTCGACACCACATGGGGGTGCGCAGAGGGTGGTCCCTCAGCGCGGAATCTATCCGTGACACGTTCGCAGATCCTGGCAGGAGTGGCACTGTCTCGACACCACAGGGGGTGCGCAGAGGGTGGTCCCTCAGCGCGGCCTCTACCCGTGACACGCTCGCAGATCGTGGCAGGAGTGGCGCTGTCTCGACACCACAGGGGGTGCGCAAGGGGGGGTGGTCCCTCAGCGCGGCCTGTATCCGTGACGCGCTCGTAGATCGTGGCATGAGTGGCACTTGCTCGACACCACAGGGGGTGCGCAGAGGGTGGTCCCTCAGCGCGGCATCTATCCGTGACACGCTCGCAGATCTTGGCAGGAGTGGCACTGTCTCGACACCACAAGGGGTGCGCAGAGGGTGGTCCCTCAGCGCTGCCTCTATCCGTGACACGCTCGCAGATCGTGGCAGGCGTGGCATTTTCTCGACACCGCAGGAGGTGCGCAGAGGGTGGTCCCTCAGCGCGGCCGCTATGCACGACGGTCGTCCAGGGCATAGCAGGCGCGGCATTTTCTCGACACCATTGGGGGTGCGCAGGGGGTGATCCCTCACCGCGGCCGCTGGCTGGCTCGAATCTGTCCTCGACGGGGGATAGAAGGCTAGGAAGAGGGAGGAGGTTCAAGCAATATGGCGTTGGATGACACATAGGGGAACATTCGCGACGAGGGCTGAGAACGCAGAATTGCACATAAGTATGTGGGGTTCCTCGGTAGCGTAATTGTCCTCGTCGCCTCCACCCTTTCCCCCTCTGTCCTCGTTCTTGATTGCTGTGGTTTGATGGCTCTTATCATTCTCCGCGCAGGGCTGCACAATTGCCTGAAAGAGCCCAGGAAACGGCATAACAAAAAACAGCACAAGAGGGTCTTCATCTTGAAGCTCTCCTGTGCCTGCGTTGTGTTTTGTTTGAGCCTTGGCATGGGCTCTCTTGGTGCATATTGTGCCCCTCTCCCCCTTCCCCCCTTCCTCCGCCTTTCCCCCCTCACCTCATCCCCCGCCGTAGCCATTTGGGCTTAAGGTGGGGATTCTATTGTAGAGGTGTCCAGAGGATGACCTCGGCGTATGCGCGCGCCGCGCTGACAGTATCGGCTTCCGAACTGCACTCCCTGGCGAGCGAATTCTTCATTCCAGAGCGATGGGCGCTCTTTAAGAGCCATGCTCCGTGCAATGTGTTGAGGATGTTCGTGGAGTTCGCGATGCCGTGCCTCCCATCGCTCTTCGAGACCACCCGCGGGCCCTGCATGACAAACTTGGCCCTGATCGAGTTCGTGAACGATTGGCAGTGGGCCTTGGCAACGCACTGCGAGGCCACCAGTGGGCCCTCTTTGACGTGCGCCGAGACCCTCACGCACGAGTGGGACGTCACGGAGGAGTGCGGCTACCAGCGCCTGATGGGGCTCAGCTTGCGCCTGCGGAGGGGGGGCTTCGCTTGGTTCGAGCTCCCTGAGGACACGTGGATGCCTTGGGACCAGGTTGGCTTCGAGCGCAGCGCGAACCTCCCCCTGGGCAACACGGAGTCTCCCAAGGTCGTCAAGGAGAACATCCGGATCCAGCGCTTGGCCACCATCGGCGCGATCGTGTGGCTGCGCGGCGGTCACCAAGCATGGGCCTATAGGCCAGTCAGCTACGCCCAGAAGAACCACTACTACGTTGCCTTGAGCAAGCTGGCGCTCAAACAGAAGATCTCTGCGTCGATCCCCGCCGCGAAGAACGGCCAGCTGAGGATGGACATATTCAGCAGCACGATCCACATCAAGAGCCTGTCGGGTGACACCCCCTCATCGACGACCTACCCCGTGTACAAGTCTACGGACAACTTCGTGGCCGACGTGGCGAACGTGGCGAAGGCAGCCTTCGAGGACGTGCCACCCCCTGGTGGCATTAGAGCATATTTCGAGGCCTCGGCCAGGCTCCCCCTCCTCCTTCTCCTCCTCGTCCTCCTCCTTTAATTACTCAGCCTCCTCCTCAACCGCCCCGTGGTCGAGGAGGAGACTGAGGAATCGAAGTCTCATCCTCGACCGCGGAGGTGGTCGATGAGGAGACTTCGATGAAGGATGATTATATCCAGGATATGTACATATGTATTTATAGATAGATGTATCCCCCTAGTCCTTATATTCACCCCCTAAATTGCACTCATGCTCGCACTTCTGTCCATCGATAATTGGACGCACACCTAGATCTCATATATCCTTCTTTATCGGCATAGAAGTGTACAAATACATAAACACATGTGAACATGTACATGTGTATAAATATGTGTACGTATGCGTATATGTCTCGCCTTCCCCCTCAGTCGCTTTCTCTTCGCACCTCTATATATGTTCACCCTTCTCCTGCCCCTCCTCTCCCATCAGGGCTCGAGGTGGCGAGGCCGCGAGGGCCCTCCTCTCCGAGCGCGCCGCCAGCAAGGACGCGCAGAAAACGCCCGCCGACGAGGCCGACGTGGAGGTCGCACCCGACACGCCCGCATCCAAGCGCTGCCGCATCACCAGCAAGAGCAGCAGCATTGGATCCCCGCATTCATCGCCTGAGGCAGCAGCTCCTGCACCGTCTATGGCAGCATCTCCAACACCGTCTATGGCAGCAGCTCCTACGTCGTCGATGGCAGCACCTCTTACGCCGTCTATGCCAGCAGCTCCGACATCGTCGATGGCAGCACCTTTTACGCCGTCTGAGGCAGCAGCTCCTGAGGGAGCATCTCCTACGCAGTCTGAGGCAGCAGCTCCTGAGGGAGCGACCCCCGCGCCGTCTGAGGGAACATCTCCTACACCGTCTGGGGGCGTGACCCCTCGCGCGCGTCCCCGCTGGGCAGCGGCTGTCTTCGATCCGATCCGCTCTGCCCCCACTACCCTTGCGTGCGCGCCTTCTACCGCGGTGCGTGCCTATGAGTCCTACGATCTCTCTGAGACGGCGCTGTACGAACTCGGCCGCAGGATTAGGATGTCGCGCCCGTAGTGGGCGAGAATATGTTCATTAGTCGACAGCCTCGGAACAATCCCGTTTCGTTCAATTTCATTTGGGTGCCACGGCGCGGCGCATTGCATGTTCTACCGCGGTGCGTGCCTATGAGTCCTACGATCTCTCTGAGACGGCGCTGTACGAACTCGGCCGCAGGATTAGGATGTCGCGCCCGTAGTGGGCGAGAATATGTTCATTAGTCGACAGCCTCGGAACAATCCCGTTTCGTTCAATTTCATTTGGGTGCCACGGCGCGGCGCATTGCATGTGAAGGAGGAGGAGAGCGAGTAAGAAAGGAGAACCCATAGCGCGGATGAGGGTTAGGAGGGCGGGCGAGGGATAGGAAGGCGGATGAGGAGGCGGCGGACGAGGCGAGAATAGACGGAATGCCGTAATGCAACCATCTAGGGCGACCTATTCCGTAATGCAGCCATTTAGGCCAACGCCATTTTGGCGAAGGCCCTTCAGAGGGCGAGCTGGAGTTTCCACCGCCCTGCAGAGAGCGAGCGTCCGCCCGTCATGGCGGCACACTTGCAGTTCGTGGAGAACGAATGGACTTGCCCGCAGACGGTGTCGCTCAGTGACGGGTCGTGGGTGGACGCACCCTACATGCAGTGGGGCCGCGCCACGGGCTCGTGGAAGTGCCTTATGTGCGCTACGAATGGGAGCACAGTGACGGCAGATCACTTGGCGGCGGTCAGACACAAGAACAGGACAGAGGGAGCCTGGAACAATTTGGCATCTTTCACTCGCGGCTGGGGGAGGGTTCACATCGTGCAGGTTCACACGGACGAGAACTACATCCAACCACCTCCGCAGCAGCTGGCGCTGCCAGCGCCTCAGCTAGCGCAAGCGGCACCAGGACTTCAGCCGCCGCCCGCAGCAGCTGGCCGCGGCCAGCCAGTACCTCCAGCTGGACATCAGCCTCCAGCAGCTGGGGCTCCAGATGGACCTCCGCATCCAGCAGCTGGAGCTCCAGTGCTTCAGCCGCCGCCCGCACCAGCAAGGCAGCCAGCAGCAGCAGCTGGCCAGCAAACACCAGGACCGTCGCCCACGGAAACGCTGCTGCAGGCAATCGTCGACGGGATCGCTGGTTTGCAGGTGGGTACGGATGCCACGCACGAGGCCATCGAGGGGTCGAACAACCTGTTGCAGACGCTCACAGAGCGAGTGCAGTTGGTGGCGGACCGCATCGCGGAGACCAACGAGCTGCTCGGGGTTATGGCCCAGGCAGCGCCGCGCGGGTCGCCAGCGCAGGCCGTGCGCGCGAACCGCGGTGATGCGGCGCCCTCCAAGGCGGCGCCCGGCCAGCAGATGCAATGACGCGGCGCCTGCCCCCCCGTGATGCGGCGCGCGACGCATCGGACATGTGTCGCGATACATCGATACATCGGACTTTGCATCGGACTGTGCGTCGATACATCGGAGTTTATGCACCGAGTTGGGGGTCGGACTACGTTTGCATATGGCGATAAGCATCGTTGGCAGCCGCTTTCAATTTTGTATAATAGGGGCGCAGCGGGCATTTTCCCCGACGGCGGCTCATCTGCTCGCGCCGCACGTGACCTCGGGGTCGCCCCGCACTTGCGCGATCCGATACTGCTTTCCCCTGACCCTTGGGGGACACTGTGTGCATTCAGAGCTCTCCCGTGGGATGGCCATCCTAGGGAGAGCGATTAGTCCTCCTGACAGGGAGGGCGAGTCTCGCTGTGAAGATTGGAGCGCATGGCGCACTGCGCTATGCAATGCAGAAAGAAAAACATTAGCCTGGCGAAGGACCCAACCATGTGCAATTGTGAACACCGCAGTTGTGAAGATCTTCTTCGGTGGCGCTCAGGCTTATTCAAATGGTTTACGCCGCCCAGACGCACACACACGCACGCACACGCACACACACACACACGTGTCGACGCCACTCCGCGCCATCGAGATCGTGTGCATCGAGCGGTATTGTTGGTGTGTTCCACGCGTGGAAGAGGGGCTGGGTTCTTCGCCAAGGTAAGTTGCGGGAGCAGTTCGCAGACTGCAATACTGGGGCGTATTAACAAATCAACATCGGTGTTCGGGTCCCTCCTCTAACCTTACCGCTGCGCTACTGTCCGCCACCTTCGGTCCATTCTTCGGCCCCGTCTGCGGTCGCACCCTCCGACGGCGACTGGAGCACTGAAGCACCGTCCCCGATTTCTCTAAATCAATTCATGTGCGCCCGTGATGGTGTTAACCCTCGTCGGCAATTGTGCCCCCCTGCGCTGTGGGTGGGAGGAGAAAGGGATGGGGGGTACGGGACAGGGAGTAATGGCTGGGGAGTACGGCATGGGGAGCAAGGGATAGTGAGTAAGGGGTGGGTGGGGAAGAGGTGTGAAGATGCTGGGGGTAGCACCCCCTGGGATACGGTCAGTGCCTTTTGTCATCACCGTATTGCCATCGCCTCGTTCCGCCCGCCAGGCCCTGGCGATCGCCATCAAGAACAGCAGTTCGACGAGTTCTTCGCCTCGTGCGCCCTGCACGCCCTGTACGCCCCGCACTCCTCGCACGCCCCGCTCGACGACGCCATGCACTCCCTGCCCGCCCGTTGCTTCAGACGGGGACGATGAGAAGTTGCTTACGGCCGCGAAGAAGGCGAAGCCCGTCCCTGCATGCAAGCATCATTTGAAGGATGCGCAGTTTTACTATCGAATGTGAATGGAGGGGGCACGGAGGAGATATCCCAGGACGCAGTTGCGGGGGAGGGAGCAGGGGTGTGAGTTAGGCGGTCATATGAGGAAGCGAGGGCGGAGGAACGATGGGCAATGGCACGGGGAGTACATAACGGTTGTGTGCGTGCGTGTGTGACGGAGACCACCCGCATGTACGGACATGGCAGCATTCTCGCATATACGGTCATGGTTACATGGCGAAATATGAAAGCACCAGCACATACATGACATATAACATGCGCATATCTCCAGGCCGAAGTCAAGAAGCCCAAGGCCACGAAGACGGTGAACGCTGACCCCAAGCTCGTTCGCTTCAACGAGCACCCCACCCTGGGGCCCATGTACGCCTGCTACGCGAAAGACAAGTCCTATATATGTTCTAAGGTGCCAGGCTCGTCGAAGCGGACGCTCTTCCTCGAGATTAGGAAGCCGCAGACGGAGGATCACGCAGCTTTGATATCGCGTCTCATGCGCCTCGCCTGCCAGCATAAATTTTCAAAGGAGCAGGCGAAGACCTGGAGGGCTAAGCAGCTCAAATAAGTTGCGTCATGCAGCCTGGAGGCTGCAGCGCGGGCTGCAGTGACGATGGGGGGGGAGGGGGTATATACAAACAAGTCTAAGTGATAACAGTTGCGCACGGGTGGTCTACCTAATTAGGTACGAGTCGAATTGATTAGATACGAACAGTCGTGGATCATGCCCATGTGCAATCGTAAGTAAGTACGAAAGTTGCCCCATATCGCTTAACTAGTCGTGGTTGTATAGGTATGTGTACCATACATAGGTGCAATTTTTGTGTGTGTATTATACTGTAAACTGTGCTGATCTGACGGTGGTCTAACGTCAGACCAACGTCAGACTGACATCTGACGTTGGTCTGACGTTAGCCTGACGTCAGACATTTCGGTCTAACGTCAGACCAACGTCAGACCAACGTCAGATATGACTCTGACGTTGGTCTAACGTCAGACCAACGTCAGATCACCACACTTTCAATGTATTGGACACCGTGCCTGCGTAGTACAACGTACATCAAATTACAACACAAATTACTAGCATGTGTATGTTTATGTAAGCAGTGTGCACGGGACATGACCGAAGTCTGTTCAATCACTGCAGTAGGAATGATCAACACTAGAGTACGTTCGATCACTAAAACATGCCTGATCAATCACCAAAAATATAATCAAACACCTGTCAGTATTATGCTGTTTGTATCTCAGATTGTAGCAGGGACAATCTGCCATTTCGGAGATCGTATCCACTACGACTCGCGCGGCTGACCGACGGCTGCGACATCTTCAGCACCATGGGGAAGGACCCCACATTTTCATTCCAGTCATGTGCGCCGAAACTGTCAGTGAGGATGTATATTTCTACGTGTTGCTGACGTGCATTGTGTCTATGTGTCCAAGTGTAGTTTCAATGTGTCTATGTGGTGTGCGCAAGTGCTTTCTATGTGGCTAGGTGTATGCTCTGTGTGTCTGGGTGTACGTTCCATGTGTCCGTGTGTCTCGTTGTCTACGCAATGCAATGCAATGTGTCCAACGATTGTAATGTGTCCATGTGTCCAGCGATTGCAATGCATGACGACTCACAGCCATCCAAGAAGCCCGCCTCCTTTGCCGCGGGGATGAAGACGATCAAGAAGGCGAAGGGGAAGGCGTCCGACAGCAAGGCGTCGGGCAGCACGGCAATTGTGCCTCATGATGCCAAAGGGACAGTTGGTGTTTGAAACAATGCATGTGCCAACGTTTCGATTGGCGCCAGCATCTGTCCAAATGCCTGTGCCCATGTCGGAAAGATGCCCGCGCTCATCGGATCACCCCCCCCCCCGCCCCGCTCGCCATTCAAACTCACCCACAGGATTGCACGTGCCAAGATCCTCGCGCTGGCGGAGGGCAAGGACTTCAATGCGCGGGTGCAGCTCTTCAGGATCGATTTGTTTGTTGTTTGCATGCTGGCTCATTCGCCACCCGCTCATTCTTTGCTTGTTTTCCTCGCCCCCTCACCTGGCCCATTCGTTGTACATTCGCTCACCTGGCCCATTCGTTGTCCAACTGGCCCATTCGTTGGCCCAGTTGTGAGCGGATCGCGAGCTGAGGTGAGGGCAAGGCACAAGTGGAGGGCAAGGGTTTCAAGGCACTCTAGTTCTTTAGTGCTTTTGTGCTGTGACAATAAATATTGCTACAGGGAGAAGGGCGACGAGACGGACTCGGCCCAGCTTAGAGGCCTCTTCTCGAAGAACGAGATCGCGTGCCTCTACGGGCAGTTCACCACGGCTCGTGCCCACGAGTCGCAGGCCCAGGATGCGTACGACGAGGCCGTTCCGCCGCCCTTTCGGCCTCTGTTGTTTTCCCCAATCCTCATGTTTGGTGGGTTCTCGTTTGGGGTTCGCGGCGCCGCGCGTCTCCTTCACTCCCTCCATGCTCCTCATCATCCTTCTCCCCCTCGTTGTCTTCCCTCCTCTTTCCCAACCCTCCAGTGGGTTGGGTCCTTCTTCCCAAGCCTCCTGTGAGGTGGGTCCTCATTTTGAATTGGCAGCGCCGCGCATCTCTTCCGCTCCTCCTCCCCCTGCTCCCCCTCCCTCCTTTCCTCTTCCTCACCCGCGGTCTTCGTGGCCCCGTCGGGAGCTCCACCGAAAGCCCATGTGACAAGGACCAATTGCGTACCATGTTAAATTTCAGCACACCCCGCACGCGTTTCGTGGCCCGAGGGGGCTCCACCGAAAGCCCCAATGGCAGGGCCCGCATGCGTGCTCGGGTCCATTTCGGCACACCCCTCACACGCTTCGTGGCCCCATACGGGCCCCACCGAAGGCCCAAGTGGCAAGGCCCGCATGCACGATTGGGTTCATGTCAGCACACACACCCCACGCGTTGCGTGACCCCTTATGGGGACCCCACCGAAGGCCGCAATGGCAAAGCCCGCATGCGCACTCGGGTCCAATTCGGCACCCCCCCCGCACGGTTCGTCGCCCCTTAGGGGGCTCCACCGAAGGGACCAGTGGCAAGGCCCGCATGCGTTCTCGGCCCATTTCGGCGTGCCTCTCACACCCTTCGTGGCCCCATAGGGAACCCCACCGAAGGCCCCATTCGAAGGGCCAACATACGTGATCGGGTCCATTTCGGTGCACCCTTCACACGTTTCGTGGGCCGTCATGGAGCTCCACCGAATGCCCCAATGACACCGTCTGCATGCGCACTCGGGTAAATTTCGGCACACCCCTCACACGTTTCGACGCCCCTCCCAACGAATGCATGTGCACCGAGCGGTTCTGTTGATTATGCCCGCGAGTGTAAGGCTGTTTCGGCGTGACGCCAGGGTAGGTGTTTAGGGATGGCGGTTGCAACGTGCATGTCCATTTGGCACGCAGCGTCCTCTCGTCCAAGCTGGCGGCTGTCATTATGCAAGGCAGGTGCGTGCCATGCGTGATCTAGCTACCAACGGGGCGGCTGATTTGGCAAGCCAGGCGGAGAAGCGGAAGGACGGGACCAAGACATTGGCGAAGCAGAAGCTCTTGATGGGTTGGATCAAGGAAACCCGTTTTGTGTTCACTTGTTGTAGCGTTGTGCTGGGGGGGGGAGAGAGGGCCATATTACATGATGCAGACATCAGTGCCGTTGTCCCGAATGAGCATGTACATGCTCGCTGCAAGGTGGTAAATGGACAAGGCATGTTTTCGTGCCCATGTGACAACTCACGGAGGAGGAGGAGGAGGAGGAAACCGTGCGCTGCTCAAACATCTGCAGGACCCCGAT
>CAUYUJ010016827.1:223918-256418 GCA_963575745.1 Prorocentrum cordatum | reverse complement strand
GGGGCATTTTTGGGGTCTCTTTTGGGCCTCTTGGGGGCCTCTTGGGGGCCTCTTGGAGATCTCTTGGGGCTTCTTAGAGGCCTCTTGGGGAATCCTGGGGGCCTCGTCGGGCAGACGGCTAGAATTGTCGGTTCGTGTTTCCCTTTTTGGGCCGTCTTGGGGCTCCTTTGGGCTGTCTTGGGCGCCTCTTGGGCCGTTTGGGGCCCTCTTGGGCCGTCTTGGGACCCTCTTGGGGGCCTCTTGTGCCGTTTTGTGGCGGTCTTGGGGGCTCCTGACGCCGTCTTGGAGCGTTGGAAGCTCGAAAAGGCGATAACTTGACAAAAAAGCGCACACAGTGCAAAACAATGACTTTTGCCTCTGGGCCCTCGTGGAGGTTCTCTTGGAGCGCCCCTTGGGGCTTCTTTTGGGGCCTCTTTGTGCCGCCCTGTGGCCATCTTGGGCGCCTTGGAGCGCTCTTGGCATGTCTTGGAGGCCTCCTGGCCGGCCGCGGTGGACTTCCTGGGCCGTCCTGGAAGGTCTGGAGAGCTCCGGGGAGGCGCCACGGCCGCCCAAGGATTGGTGGACGACGATCAATGGACAGGAAGCATGTTGCCAAATGATTTCCAGATGTCCAAACCATGTGTTCAACCTGTGTAAGACATGCAACATGTCAAAACATGTCTTGCACATTTTTTAGAACCTTTTAGTTTCAATGATCGGATTGTTGGGGTGTCCATTGTCATGGCATCCACAACCCAAGGACGGGGTGGTGCAGTCCCCTGGGTGCTACCGGGAGGGCGGGAGGGTCCTTCAGAAGATTGCAGCAGCTCTGTCAGGCAGCCCTCGACAGTCTTCGACGCCTCCACGTGCCGCAGGCACGGCGGCGGATCTCAGACGTAGTATCGCCAGCCAATGCGATTTCACCATGCCGTATGTCGAAGATGCTTACGGCGAATCACCGCCGCCCCCTGGCTTTTAGGATACGCCTGTGTGGCCAAATGTTTGGGCAACGTTTGGCCACGCGATTGTGTCATACGTTCCCGCAGCCGTTGTGGAAGCCATTCGGGTAGCACGTGGGGCAGGAATATGAGGATGAGAAGAGGGAGGAACAAGGAGGATGATGAGAAGGATGAGGAGACTTTTTGGGAGCTTCCTGGGGAGCCCTTGGGGCCGCCTGGGAGCTTCACGAGGGCCTCTTGGAGGCCTCTTAGGGGCCTCCTGGGGCCTTGGGGATCTCTAGGGGCTTCCTGGGGGCCTCTTGTATAGTTGTAAGGCTTTCCTGACCCGTCTGACGTCGTCTGAATCTAAGCTACAGGGGGCGGCGGATGTAGTGGTCTTCGGTTCATACTGCCACCGTGCCTGGGTTGTGGGTCATAGTCCTCATGCATGCTTCCTGGGGTCTCTTCGGAGGGTTCTCGGTGGCCTCTGGGGCGCAGTTGGGACGCCTCTTGGGAGCCTCTCGGGACCCCTCTTGGGAGCCTCTTGGGGGCCTCTTGGGGGCCTCATGGGGGCCTCATGCGGGCCTCTTTGGGGGCCTCTTGGGGGGCATCTTCGGAGCTTTCTTTCGGCCCTCTTGAGGGGGCCTCTTGGGGCGGAAAGCTCGAAATTCCTGTTCGTGCTCCCTCTCTTGGATCCCTCCTGGGGCGTTCTGTGGGTCCTCTTGAGCCGTCTTGCAGGCCTCTTTCTTGGGCTGTCTTGGGTGCCTCTTGGGCCGTCTCGGCATCCTCTTGGGGGCCTCCTGGGCCGTCTTGTAACCTCGGGAACCCCGAAAGGCGGAAACGCTCAAATCCTTGAACAGCTGAAGGAAACACGGATTTCTGCATCTTGGGGCCCTCTTGGGAGTGCTGTTGGATGCCTCTCGGGGCGTCTTGAAGGCCTCTTGGGCAGTCTTGGAGCCATCCTTGGCGTCTTGGGGTGCTCTCGGACTGCCTGGGGTGCCTCTTGGGCCATCTGGGCAATTCTTGGGGCCCTCTTGGCTCGTCATAGTGGCTTCGGTCCTCTAGAAAAGTCACGCGGGGAAGCCCGGGAGCGCGCGGGAGTGCGCGGGACCGATTTAAGTTTTTTGTTCCTTGCCCCTCATTCGAATTTACAGGACTGGACACAGAGCACAGAACTCTGGAAGCCGGGGGAACACTCCACTTCGTTCCTCGAGACACGGTGACTGATACATGCACATACATGTTCAGTTAGTTCGTTCGCCAGATAGCGAAATGATTTGACAGATGGCATTGCCATTAGCTGTAATGTGATGTCTACCGTAGGATGCAGCCCCACCTTCAAGCACTGCGCTATTTCCTCCGTCGTACCAATATGGCCGATGCTTGTCAATCGAGTCGCAATAGTTGCGACTGCAAATTTGTGAAAGTACATTTTGGTCGATCTGCCGTATCGCTGCGTTGTCATATTTCTGGTTCGTTCGCCGTACAGTTGGCACGACCGTCAGATACATGCTCAGCCCAGCAGTTAGAAAAGTAGGGCAAACCTGTGCTAGGCCATCGCAAGCCGATACATGCATCCACCCAAACCTCCTTCTCACCCGAGCGTTGGCCTGTATTTGCGTGGTATGGGTATGCTTTCGTCCTCCCAACATCTGCCTGTACTGCAACCGGAAGTTCCCGGACGCCGCGAGCGTTCGCCGCCACATGCTCGACAAGAACCACACCCGCATCGGCACTCCGGCGAACAGAACGCTTCGTCAACCAGCGCCGATCCCCGTCGTCCATCCTCCTTCGGCGGCGAGCCCAGGGGGGAAACCAGAGCGGGCGGGCCTTCTCACAAGGCTTGGAAGGCCCCGGGCCTTAAAACTTCTAGGCCTTCCCTGCAGACAGACATTTCCTGAAGAAGGTGCGAGGGCCTCCGAGAAGCCCCGCCGCCTTCTTGGCAGGGTCTGCCCCCTCTAACTTCCCCCCTGGGCTGAAGTCGGGCCTGTCCCCCTACAGGCCGATTTTGGAAAACAAATTAAATGTGCAAATATTTTTAAACATGCAAAAATGGTCAAAAAGCGTCCCCAGACTATTTTTTGATTATCCCTCTGCAGGAGGAATATTAAAAAATAGCAGCAAAATAGTCTGGGGACGATTTTTCGACTAAATTTTGAGCATTTGTTTGGTATTTTTTGACTATCTTTAATTTGTCATCCAAAATCCGCTTGTAGCTAGTGGGCACGCCCGACCTAACCCTGGGCTGTCTCAACATAGTGACCCCGACGCGTGCCACCGCGGGCGGCGCCATGGTGTTGGGACCGCGCTGGCTACTCCTACAGGGCTCGAACTGGAACGGTGTCTTTGCGATCTCGTGGGCCGTTCTCGTTCTGACCTCGTCTCGCAGCAGAGGCAGACTGACGACAGAGCGAAGGAGTGCAAGCGCACAACGAACACGAAAAACACTTTTTAGCCCGAGCCCCGTACACCTGCGGGGGGCACGCGCAGACGGCCCCCGGATGCAGCCCCCTCTGCTCCAGAGGAGGCCCGCAGGGCCGCCCTTGGCGGTCTCGGCGCAGTGCGGCCCGACGCGTCGCGCCGCAGGCGGCGCCACGGTGTCGGGGCCGCCTGCCGCTGCTGCTCCGCCTGCCCCTCCTCCCTCCTCCTCCCTCCCTCATCCCTCGTCTCTCTCCTCCCTCCTCTTCCTCCTCCTCCTCCTCCTCCTCCTCCTCCTCTTGCCTTCCTCCCTCCTCCCTCCTCCCTCCTCCCCCTCCTCCTCCTCCTCCTCCTCCTCCTCCTCCTCCTCCTCCTCGTCCTCTTCCTCCTCTTCCTCCTCCTCCTCCTCCTCCTCCTACCTCCATTCTACCTCCTCCCTCCTCCCTCCTCCCTGCTCCCTCCTCCATTCGCCCTTCTCCCTCCTCCCTCCTCCGTTCTACCTCCTCCCTCCTCCCTCCTCCATCCTCCCTTCTCCCTCCTCCCTTCTCCCTGCTCCTTCCTCCTTTCTCCTTCCTTCTCCTTCCTCCCTCCTCCCTCCTTTCTCCTTCCTCCTTCCCTTCTCCTCCTCCTCCTCCTCCTCCTCCTCCTCCTCCTCCTTCCTTCTACACTGCCTCCCTCCCCCCTTCCCCTCCTCCCCATCTCCATCCGCCTCCCCCTCTCCCTTCCCCTCCGCGGCCTCTCAAGGTGGAGGAGGAGGAGGAGAAGGAGGAGGATGCTGATGCTGATGCTGCTGCTGATGATGATGCTGATGATGAGGAGGAGGATGAGGAGGACGAGGAGGAGGAGGATGCTATCTCACGTTGTGGTCCAGGAAGTGAGAAGAACGAGCTCTGGACCGCAACCCGACCTGACTCCAGGGTTTAGGTCACACGCCAGCCTCCAGACGATTCAAGGCTTCTCGTTTGTGTGGCTCGGTCTTCTGAGAACATGGGTTCGTTAGCTCACGCATGGAAACACGAGCATAGAAGCCACGAGCTTGACACGACCAGACGTTGTGGGCTCGTTGAGGCCGCATCTTGTGAGACACAGGCGCGCCCCCCCCGCGATATGGAGTCGACCCCCACAGGAAGAGCTACATACATTTCATTAACAGGGGTAGGGGTTGCCCAGCCTCCCTGGCTGGAGCCCCCCCCTGTGGAGTCGTGGCTGGTGGGGGTTCTCCACCTACCTCCAAGGTGAGCGGGCCGCACGTTGGCGGGCCGCGGGGTGCTTGGGGCCCGCGGCATTTGACGCGCGCTTCCGCTGGCATGACTGAAAGGAACGAGCAGGAGAAGGTGAGACGAGCAGAATCATGCCGTTCACGATGCGTGGCGACATCCTTTCCGACACCTGTGCTCCGAGAAGCGAGGGCCGAGGCGGCCCACTGGGCGCGGGAGGCTGCACGGGCGGGCGGGGCCCCGCTTCCTCGGCCAGCAGCGCGTCCAGGGGCGCGCGGGGCCAGCGCTGCCGCACCAGCCAAGCGCCGCGTTCGTGTCGAAGCAGCTTTTGCCGACGTCCTCGAGGCATCTGGGCACGGGTCACGGCTGGAGGGGTTTTCCGAAGCGCTTCGGCGACCCCTCCTCCTCCTCCCTCCTCCTCCTGCTCCTCCTCCTCTTCCTCCTGTTCCTCCTGTCCCTCCTCCTCCTGCTCCTCCTCCTCCTCCTCCTCCATCTCCCCCTCCCCCTCCCCCTCCTCCATCTCCTCTTCCCGCTCCCCCTCCTCCTCCTCCTCCTCCTCCTCCTCCTCCTCCTCCTCCTCCTCCTCCTCGGATCGCCTGCATCCCTGGGGGGACGTCGTGCGCTGCCGCGCCAGCCAAGCGCGACGCCCGCGTCGAGGCACCTCTTGCCGACGTCCCCGGGGGATCCGGGCGCGGGTCGCGGCCTCCGACGTCGGGTGAGCTGCAGCAGCGTGGCCTTCCACATCCGCTGAAGGGGGGCGGTGGTTCTCGATCGTTCTGCTGGGCTCGAAGGTGAGGACACCTCGCCAGCGTTCTCCGACATGTCAGCTGGGAACACATGAGGATTGACGGCAGGCATGGTGACTGGAGCCCGTCTATATTTCATATGTTGCCCCATCCGAAGCCTGAGATCCACATCCACCCACGAATATTCCAGACACGCATGGCCGCAACGCCCGTGATGGCGGAGTCGTTGTCCGTCACATAAACGATGCGACCATCTGACGGTCTGAATGCAAACGCAACCGCGCACAGTTCGCCGTGGGGTTCACAGTGCCGAAGGTCTGGAAGTCCTCCAGACACTGCACTGAAACTGAAGCAGGTGTGTGGAACGGCACAACAGCTAATCCAGCCCTTCGCAATCAGGTGCCGCCCGAATCCTTGCCACCAGAATCGTTTCCACATATCAGGATGGGGTGCATTTCGGACCCGAAGCCTGAAGCTCCAGGAACATACAGATTTCAACCCGCAGTCCACCAATCTTCCTGGGTCTTAGCTGGCGGCACAGCAGTGGCTGAGGATAAAAATAGCCCTCGAAACCAAACTCCTGGCTCTGCAACGGATTCAGAAAAACTTCGGCGGCCAGCAATGCCGACTGCACGTGCGTTGCAGCACCATTGTTATCGTCGCACACCCAAGCCCTGTGGAACGCGGCCTCGCGGGCTTTCTGACACGGGCTCCCTGGGTGGCTGCGGGCAACCGTCGCCACTTTCGTGGGCCCCTGGCGAGGTCGGCGGAGTCGAGGGCCACGCAGATCCAGCCGAGACCTCGCTGTTCTTTGGGTGGCTGCGAACTTTCGTGGGCTCCTGGCAAGTCCAGCGGAGTCCAGGGACACGCAAATCCAGCTGAGACCTTGCTGTTCCTGGGTGGTTGCGAACTGCGCAACCGTCGCCACTTTCGTGGGCTCTTGGGAGGTCCAGTGGAGTGGAGGGGCAGGCGCATCCTTTTGAGCCCACCTTGCTGGTCCCAGGGCGGCTGCGAACTGCGCAGCCGTCGCCACTTTCGTGGGCTCCTGGGAGGTCCAGCGGAGTCGGGGGCCACGCAGATCCAGCCGAAACTTCGGTGCTCCCTGGGCGGCTGCGAACTGCGCAACCGTCGCCAGTTTCGTGGACTCTTGGCAAGTGCAGCGGGGCCAAAGGCCCCGCGCATCCATTTGAGACCTCGCTGTTCCCTGGGCGGCTGCGAATTACGCAACCGTCGCCACTTTCGTGGGCTCCTGAGAGGTTTTGCGGAGTCGTGGGGCGCGCAGATCCATTTGAGACCTCGCTGCTCCCTGGGCGGCTGCGAACTGCGCAGCAGTCGCCACTTTCGTGGGCTCTTGTGAGGTCCAGCGGAGTCGGGGGCCACGCAGATCCCGCCGAAACCTCGGTGCTCCCAGGGCGGCTGGCGGCTGCGATTTGCGCAACCGTCGCCACTTTCGTGTGCTCGTGGCAAGTCCGGCGGGGTCGGGGGACACGCTTATCCATTTGAGACCTCGTTGCTCCCTGGGTGGCTGCGCAACTGTCGACACTTTCATGGCCTCTTGGGAGGTCAGCGGCGTCGGGGGCCACGCGCATCCATTTGAGACCTTGCTGGTCCCTGGGCGGCTGCTTACAGCGCAGCCGTCGCCACTTTCGTGGGTTCCTGGGAGGTCCAGCGGAGTCGGGGGCCACGCAGATCCATTTGAGACCTCGCTGGTCCCTGGGTGGCTGCGAACTGTGCATCTGTCGCCACCTCCGTAGCCTATCGGGAGGTCCAGCGGAGCGGGGGCCACGCGCATCCATTTGAGACCTTGCTGGTCCCTGGGCGGCTGCGAACTGCGCAGCCGTCGCCACTTTCACTTTCGTGGGCTCCTGGGAGGTCCAGGGGAGTCGGGGGCCACGCGCATCCATTTGAGACCTCGCTGCCCCCTGGGTGGTTGCGAACCTCGCAACCGTCGCCACTTTCGTGGGCACCTGAGAGGTTTTGCGGAGTCGGGGGCAACGCAGATCCAGCCGAGACCTCGCTGCTCCCTGTGTGGCTGCGAACTGTGCAACCATCGCCATCTTCGTGGTCTCTTGGTATGTCCAGCGGAGTCGGGGGCCACGCAGCGCCATTTGAGACCTCGCTGCTCCCTGGGTGCCTGCTTACAGCGCAGCCATCGCCATCTTCGTGGTCTCCTGGGAGGTCCAACGGAGTCGGGGGCCACGCGCATCCATTTGAGACCTCGCTGCCCCCTGGGTGGTTGCGAACCTCGCAACCGTCGCCACTTCCGTGGGCTCCTGAGAGGTTTTGCGGAGTCGGGGGCCACGCAGATCCATTTGAGACCTTGCTATTCCTTGGGTGCTGCGAACTGCGCAACCGTCGCTAGTTTCGTGGGTTCCCGGGAGGTCTTGCGGAGTCTGGGGACACGCATATCCATTTGAGACCTCGCTGCTCCCTGGGTGGCTGCGCAACACTGTCGCCACTTTCGTGGGCTCCTGGGAGGTCCAGCGGAGTCGGGGGCCACGCAGATCCATTTGAGACTTCGCTGTTCCCTGGGTGGCTACGAACTGTGCAACCATCGCCATCTTCGTGGTCTCCTGGGAGGTCCAACGGAGTCGGGGGTCACGCGCATCCAGCCCAGACCTCGCTGCTCCCTGGGCGGCTGCGAACTGCGCACCCGTCGCCACGCTGTTCCTTGGGTGGCTGCGAACTGCGCAACCGTCGCCACTTTCGTGGTCTCTTGGGAGGTCCAGCGGAGTCGTGGGCCACGCAGCTCCATTGGAGACCTCGCTGCTCCCTGGGTGGCTGCTTACCGCGCAACCGTCGCCAGTTTCGTGGGCTCCCGGGAGTCCTGCCGGCCGCCCAGTGCTCCTGCATTGACGTCAGAGAGTTCATGAAACTTGGGAGGGGGAAGGGGGGAGGTTTGTGTTCATCCTCGGGGGAGTATCACCACCCACCAAACCACCCCAACCCAACCCGAAGGCTCAGATTTACCCTCGATTTCTAGTGGGGGGGGGTTGGGAAACATAGAAAAAACACATGTGGAACCCTTACCCCCCCCAACCCGAAATTCGGGTCTTCGGGTTGGGTTGGGGTGGTCTGGTAGGTAGTCAGAGTAGGAGCGAGGTGTTCGACGGGGGCGTGACGCCGCGAGGTGGCGGCGGCTGCGGCGTGAGTCCCCTCCTGTGGACCGCCTCGCGCTTTCTGCGCCGTCCCCCTGACCAGAGCCACCATAGGGCTCGGCAGCGGGCCGGGTGCATCAGCCACCATAGGGCGCCACCCGGCCGAACTGGAGGCCACCACAGGTTTTCCAACGGCGACCAGGTGTGGGTGGGGGGGACGGGCCAGAGGGACTGCGACACCAAGGGGGGGGGCGCCCCGTCCACCCACTTCTCCACCATAGAGGGGGTGCGAAGTCTCCGTGGACGGGACGGGGTGGGCACTGAGGGGCACCGCAGGTTCTTCTCGAGTCAAAGGTGGGCACCATACGCCCGCCACCACCAACGGAGGTTCACCGCATGTCCTCCCCCTCTCATCCCATTCAGCATTCAGTGAACCTTTCGATGCTTCAGCCTCTCTCCAGCCGAGACCTCGCTCCTTCCTGGTCGGCTGCTGGCTGCGCAACTGCCGCGCTGTTCGCTGGCTCGCCACCTTCGTGGGCTCCCGCGGGGCACGGCGGAGGTGAGGGCGGCAGAGGCCCCTTCGAGACCCCGCGGCGCCTTCGAGGGCTGCGACCTCGCGCAGCAAGTCGCCACTGCCCGGGCCTCCCGGGAGGCGGCGCGGCGTGCAAAGGCCGCGCGGCGTCCGGGCGAGAGCCCACGCCCGCTCTCGGAGGGCGCCGCCGCCACCGCTTCTCGCGGGCTCGTGGGAGGCACGGCGGGCCGCAGGGCGCCCGCACACTGCGCGCGCCCGCACGGCGCGCGGCGCCGCCGCGTCGTGCAGCGCGCGGCAGTGCTGCGGCAGGGAGCGCGGAGCGCAGGAGCGTCGCGCGGCGCACGGCGTTGTGTCCCTGGCGGCCCACGCGTGGGCGCAGGCGTGCGTCGCGCGGGGCCCGGCAGTGTTGGGCGAGAATCGTTGCCGAGTGCCGCGTACCTCGCAGCGCGCTCTTCTGCGGGGCATGTCCACATACGTTAAAACGACGCGAAGATCGGGACAAAATCGGATCGGGATAACTCGAAATCTCCGAGAATCGGCGGGTTTGGAGGATGTATTGGGCGCCGCGGCCGCTCCAGAGCGTTCCGGAACGCTCCGAGAGCGCTCCGGAACGCTCTGGAGCGATTTATCCCGATCCTAGCCCTGTTTTATACGTGGCCACCCTGCGTGGAGAAGCGCTCGGGTACGTTTCTCTCTCTCTCTCTCTCGGGTGCTTGCTTTTTGTCTGAGTGCCTCCGACTCTGACCACCAAGATCGCACCGTCTGCGTGGACAGGTGCCGTCTCAGGCGAAGAGTCTGGCAGGGTGAGAATGATGTGTCGCTGCACGGAGACATGCAGAACTGGCGCAACAAACTTAGCCCGCAAGGGCACACAGTGGACGTGTGGTAAACCGAACCATCGCATTGATCCTGCTCCCTTTCCCCCTAGTTCAGCAGAGACAAGAGGAAGGGAAGGGGGGGAACAGGAAGAGGAGGAGGAGGCGGGGGAAAAGGAGAGGGAGGAGGGAGGAGTGAAGAAGGGGATGAAGGAATGGTGATCGAGAGGGGAGCAAACGGGAAGGAAGGAGGTACCGAGGACATGATGCCACTGCTGCTGATGATACTGCTGCTGATGCTGATGATGACGACATGGTGATGATGTCTATGGTGATGATGGTGATGATGATGTTGATGACGTGTTTGGTGAGGGTGAAGATGATGAGGAGGACGATTTTGATAATTTGGGTGATGACGATTATGATAATACTGATGATGCTGCTGCTGCTGCTGCTGCTGCTGATGATGATGATGATGATGATGATGATGATGATGATGGAGGTGATGATGACGATAGTGTAATGATGAGTAGGAACGCATGCACTGACGACACGATTATGACAACACTTATGCCGCTGATGTTGATGCTGATGCTGATGCTGACGATGGTGATCACACTTATGATGGTGATGCTGATGATGGTGATCGTTGTGCTAGTGCTGCTGCTGGTAACTTGATTGCTGCTGCTTCTGATTCTGATGATTACACAGGTGATGCCGATGCCATTGATTGTGATGTAGATGGATGCCGGACATTGTCTGGATGGGATGGTGATGAGGGGTATGAGGGTGAAACTGAGGACGAAGAGGGTCATGATGAGGATTATGAAGAGGATTAGTGAGGAGTGAGGAGTGAGGATGAGGGGTGATGAACAGGAGGGGAAGGTTAGGGAAGATGAGGAGGATAATGAGGAGGAGAAAGCGAAGGAGGAAATGGGGATTTGGATGAGGAATGTCAGGAGGAGGGCAAGCGCCTGAGTATCCCCGATTGTGCCATAACACCATTCTTGGGATTTCAAGACCGCGAATCAACCAGAATGATGTTGCGTCCTGGCAGTCCTTCATCGGGCCAGACGATTCCAGGGATTTCAACACCACGAATTACAGTGACTGGCGCGTCCTGACCATCCTGGATCGCGCTAGAACGCCATCCCCAGGATTTCAACCCTACGAATCCTCTAAGCTGTTGCGACTGTCTAAATCGAATGCGCGCGGCGCTAAGGCGAGAGATACATTAGGATAACGAGCCGCCCTCCATCCTTGAAGCTGGTGTAAGCTGTTGGGACGAATGTGCGCGGCGCGACGGCGAGAGTCACATTTTGAAACGGACCCGCCCTACATCGCTTTACAATCTGTCAGGACGAATGTTCGTGGGGCTACAACGAGAGCCACTCTGAGAAAGACCCATGCTGCATCCCTGAAGCTGCTGCAAGCCTTTGCGACGACTGTGAGCGGCGCTAAGGCGCGAGCCGCATTCTGAAAATGACTAGCCCTTTGTCCTAGAAGCTGTCACGCATTTCAAGCTTCAGGATCAAAAGTGGTGAGGAAGTCTTACACGACACGCCTGGCCTTACCGTACCGTCACGTCTGGGGTTGTGACAGGGAGAATGCATTTCAATTGGAATTTCTATGGAGGCGGAGGAGGAGGAAGAGGAGGAGGAGGAGGAGGAGGAGGAGGAGGAGGAGGAGGAGGAGGAGGAGGAGGAGGAGGAGGAGGAGGAGGAGCGGCGCTCCCTTGCCCAGCTCGGGGTCCTGGTCGCCCCCCCCCCCCCGTCAGGCACCGACGCGCTGTCGCGCAGGGGCCGGAAGGACGAGCTGGGCTCCGAGGAGATGCAGGACGAGCTGCAGGACTTCTTCGACTTCACGAGCTCGACGCGGGAGGTCCGCGTTCCCCCTGCCAGCCACCCTGAGGGCACGGGGGGCCCGGGATCAATGCAGTCACGCAGAGAGACCAGGGCTCTTGCCCGCCGCAGATCACGGGAGGAAGGAGTATCCCGGCCTCCACAATCGGCGTTTTCCAAACAGCACTGGGCGTCTAGTCTACTGTCTACTGAACAGCCGTGCCCTGTTCGATCCCCTCCCTGGGTGCGCTTACTAAGCATCGCCAAGCGCGTTCCACTACCCGCAAAGTGCCTACTCGCAAACGTCCGAACAACGCATGTCCGTTTTCGATGTATTTTATCGTAGGTCACCCGCGGCGGATCCAGGCCATTTGCGAGTAGTTACTTTGCGAGTAGTGGAACGCGCTCGTCTAAAACAGCTTCTGCCCTCTGTCAGGGGAAGAGCCGGAGAGGGCCCTCGAACGTGTTCCGCTCTCAGAGGGGAGAGGGGCCCATGGTTTCTTTCCCGGCAGGCCCCGGGCTCCAGGACACAGTTCCCTCAGGACCCTTTTCCCTAGTTGTCGTCGTTGTTGTTGTCGTTGTTGTCGTCGTCATCGTCGTTGTCTTCGTCGTCGTTGTCGTCATCTTCGTCATCTTCGTATTCGCGTCGGCGCAAAAGCAGGCATAATTCCCTCCTGGCGCTTCGTCGTGAAATGGCGCGTTCGTTTTTTGTTTTTTTGTTTGTTTTATGGGAAGCCGCATTCACGTGCATGTTTTGGGTGCGGTTCAGCCCGACAATCACGGGCCCATCAGGGGCCAAGCGCCAAGCAGCTCTTCGTAAGTGGCAGTTTGTTAGCAATTTTTGTCTGAGTGCTCTGACACACAGGGTCCGCCAGGTCATTTCTGTGTCCTCCGCCCATTCCTTGAGAGGGGCGGGGCATTCTTGGCGATAGGTGACCGAGCGCATCGTGAAGCCTCAGCAGAAGGTCGCCTCGCTGCTGCGGTTTTTCGACGCGGACAGGGACGGCTTTCTCGACTTCGAGGAGCGGGCTATTGCGCGCATCCCCGCTCCCTGAGAGCAGATGGACCCGCTAGGTGCTGACACGTAAGCTACCGCATTTCTAATAACGATCGTGCTTACGTGCTTGAGGATGACAGTGGACAACTATTCAGCTGTGAGCACGGCGTATGTCGTTTGCTTCGGGGATTTGACACGCACGTGTTTGTAGTGTCTCCAGCGGGGCAAACACGCGATTTCCCGCAGGCGAGAGCAGAGACGTGCCCAGGTGGCCGGCGCTACGACATGGAGTCAGATCCTTGATGAGGCGATTGAAGGAGGAGGGTGCAGGGCGGACGTGGTTGGGAGGGGGGATTGGATTTGTGGGGGGTAAGGGTGAAGGAGGGAGCAAGTCTTTCTGTCGTTCTCTCCTGCTCGTTTTCCTTACTATTTATTTTCCTTCTCCAGCCCCGCCGACCCATTCCCCATCGTTTTCCACTCCTGCGTTGCATTCCATTCTCCCTTTTCCTGTCCTTCCTCCTCCTGCCCACTCAGTTGACGGACGGCTGGCTGAGACAATGCGTTGTCAGGTTGGTTTTAGCAGCACAAAAAACCTCCTCCTCCTCCTCCTCCTCCTCCTCCTCCTCCTCCTCCTCCTCCTCTCACTCGTCTCACTCCTTCCACTCCTGTCACCCCTCGTCCTCCTCCTCCTCCTCCTCCTCCTCCTCCTCCTCCTCCTCCTCCTCCTCCTCTCCTCCTCCTCCTCCTCCTCCTCCTCCTCCTCCTCCTCCTCCTCCTCCTCCTCCTCCTCCTCCTCCTCCCCCCCCTCCCTCCTCCTCCTCCTCCTCCTCCTCCTCCTCCTCCTCCTCCTCCTCCGCCTCCTCCTCCTCCTCCTCCTCCTCCTCCTCCTCCTCCTCCTCCTCCTCCTTCCTCCTCCTCCCCTCCTCCTCCTCCTCCTCCTCCTCCTCCTCCTCCTCCTCCTCCTCCCCCTCCTTCCCCTCCTCCCCCTCCTCCTCCTCCTCCTTCTCCCCTCCTCGTCTTCCTCCTCCTCCTCTTCCTCCTTGTCATCCTCGTCCTGCCACTCGAACGGTAGATCAGCAGTCATTGCCAGGTGCGGGAGGGTCTTGTCTTCCGCCGCCAGTTGGCTCAATGTCGACCTTACGTGCCCGGTGTAATACACCGTCGGTCTTAAACACCTCGTTACGTTCGGGGTGAAAGCGATTTTTTAAACCCATCGCTGTACATTCTCTCTACTCTCTTCGTCGGTGGCGGAACATCTCGCTCCACCAACTGCCGCCACGGCCCACGTGGCACACTGCCTTGCTCTGAGCGGTCGCTCTACATCGTCATTGACGACCCCCCGCTCCGCAGTACGTTCTACGCGTGCGCTGATGATGCGCCTCGCCGAGGCAGGCGCCGCGTCTTCGGGGACCGGCGGGGCCAACCCGGTCAAGCCGCCATCGCCAGCGCAGGAGCACAACTGCAGCTACCACGACCAGTACAAGACCAAGAACCTCGGCGCTCCCGATAGTGTGCTCCCGCCGCCGGCCGGGTGTCCCCTCTGGAGAGCACCCTACCCAGTCACATACCCATCCAGCGGCCGCCGGATGGGGATGCCACCGTGCCTGCTGGGTACCCCTGCCCATCCAGCGGCCGCCGGATGGGTATCCCGCTGTGCTGGCTGGGCATCCCTACCCATCCAGCGGCCGCCGGATGGGTTTCGTGCCAGCAGGGTGATCTTACCCATCCAGCGGCCGCCGGACGGGTATCCCGCCGTGCCGGAGCCACGCCTAGGGGAAATTGCTCTCTTGAACTGTGTTCGAGAAGCAGCTGGTGATTGAGAGACCGTTTGCTCTGTCAATCGTCTGCTGCCATTTTTGGATGGGTTGGCTGATTCGTTTTGGTGCGCCCCATGGTCAATGATGGGAGTAACTCCACTCCTGTCACGGGCGCCGTAAAAGCGTGTTTGCGTTTGGCGCCGTGGGGGCCAAATCGCCTTGGGGTGGAGCGATGCCCATCAACTACAGCACATGGTTGGTCTACCTTCCCTGTGGGCAATTTGTCATGAGGAACTTGGTCAGAAGGTTCCTTGACACTGGAACTGTTTTGCCACTTCGTTGTGTCTTATTGGTGGTCTTGACGGTGTGCGCCCTGGCCGCCGACGATGCTCAGTGGACTCGCTTGCGCACCACACTCGAACGGCAGATTGGCAGTGTTTGCCAGGTCTTAGCATCGCTCGGACGTGTGCGTTTCTTCCTCGGCGAGGACCATCGAGGAGCATCCTTGATCATCTGGCGAAAAAGCCACGCACGAAACCGAACAAAAACACAGGGAATGGACGTCCGAGCGATGGCCAGGGGCGGGTGGGCGGTGGCGGGGGCCTTGTTTTCCGCCGCCGCTTGGCTCAAGGTCGACCGTCCGCGCCCGGCAGGTACAGTGCAGGCGTTGCTCTTGGACACCGCTCGATATTCGGGGTGCAAGCACCTCGTGTACTCATCGCTCCACATTCTGAGTCTCCCTTTTTACTCCTCCTCCTCCTCCTCCTCCTCCTCCTCCTTGTCCTCCTCCTCCTCCTCCTCCTCCTTGTCCTCCTTTGTCCTCGTCGTTCCCCTCGTCCTCCTGCTCCTTCGCTCCGTTCTTCCCCCCCTCCCTCCATCCATCCTGCCTCCTCTCCTCCCAGGGATTCGCGCCTGCCTCTGTCCCTCCTCCCTCCATCCTTCCTCTCCCTGCCTCCCGGGCGCGATGAAGGCGAGGGGAAAAGGTTGGCAGAAGCGCGTTGAAGACGAGGACGCGGAATAATCTTGTGTGACCGTAGTGCGGGATGCCGCATCAGACTCTGCACAACCGCGCGTCCAGTGCACCCGCAGCTCACCGGTGGGAGTTGACGATCAGCAGGCCAGGCGCCGACTGGCCGGTGCAGAGCGGAGCACGGTCGAATCCCGAAGGATGGGGGCGAGGCGGGAGGGCGAGGAACCCCGAAGGGGAGGGGCTTGGTGGGTGGGGCGGGCAGGAGGAGCGTGGGGCGATGCTCGTTGCGCACATTGGCAGAGTCTCACCCTCTCGCTCTGCAGCTGGTTCCAGTCTCCACCTCCTCCTTCTCCTCCTTTTCCTCCTCCTCCTTCTCCTCATCGTTGTCTTCCTCCTCCCCTTCCCTTGCCCCCTTCCCCTTCTCCTCCTCGTTTTCCTCCTCCATTTCTTCCTCCATTCCGCCGGGCGTTTCACCTGAGACTTCTTCACAACGTATGATCTGTAAACACAGGATTTGCAGCAGCTTCACAGACGGAAGGACGGTGGGCCATTTTCAGAATGTGGGTCTCGCCTCAGCGCCGCGCGCATTCGTCATAAACTTTTGGAAGAGCTTCACGGATGGAGGGCGGGCGGTTTTCAAAATGTGGCTCTCGCCTGTGCGCCGCGCACATTCTTTGCAAACGTTTGCAAACGTTGCACGGATGGGGGGCGGTACGGTACTTTTTGAAGATGTGGCTCTCGCCTCAGCGTCGCGCGCATTCGATGTAGAAGTTTGCAAGGGATTCAATGATTGGGGGCGGTATTTGTTCACAATGTGGTTCTCGCCCCAGCGCCCCGCTCGCATCGGGTTCAGGGTTGACATCACTTTCAAGGATTCTTCTGGTTGACGTCCCAAAAACGGTGTTTTGGCACGGTGTGGAACAGGGCGCAGCAATTATGCTGACCCGCGGTGTTGAAGTCCCAAGAAGGGTGTTCTGACACGAGTCTGGATCGTCAGGACGCAACAGTAACGTTGGTTCGTGGCGGTGAAGTCCCAGGAATGGTGTTTGGCACGGTTCAGGATTTTCTGACGGTTGTCTTCCAACGGGGCATACCCGTCAGTGAGAATGATCTTTCTAGCGACCTATGAAGAAGAAACTTGGATGGAGGATTTGTTGCACCACTGGCCCTCCTCCTGCGCCTCCTCCGCCTCGTCCGCTTCGTCCGCCTCCTTCTCCGCCTCGTCCGCCTCCTCCTCTTCCTCCTCCTCCTCCTCTTCCTCCTCCTCCTCCTCCTCCTCCTCCTCCTTCTCCTCCTCCTCCTCCGCCTCCTCCTGCCCCCTCTCCTCGGACTGCACCCAGCGCTCAAGACAAGTCCTGCCCAGAGAGGGCCTCCCGAGCCCAGGAGCTGGGGCAGCTGTGGGCCGCGGCCAGCGGCGGTGCCCTGTCGGAGGCCCAGTACGCGGGCGCCTGCAGCATGGCTGGGGCGGACCCGGCAGACAGGGCGAACAAATCCGTGCGTCAAAGCTGTCGCAATCGCCGTCGCTGTCGGCTGCCGCTGCCGGGCGTCCCTGCCCTCGCCTTCGCCCTTGTCCTCCTCTTCCTCCTGCGCCTCCTTTCCTCCCCTCTTTCTTCTCCCTTCTCCCCTCCCCGTCCCCCTCTTCCTCTTCTGTGTTCTCGTCGTTCCTCCTCTCTTCCAGCCCTTCTCCGTTGCTCCCTCCCTGTCTCCTCCATTTCTCCTCCCTCCCTTCATCATTATTATATTCCTTCCCCTCTTTCTGATTCACCCTTCGTGCTACTCTATCGTTACATATCATTTGTTTGGTGCTCTCTCTATCTCCCTCTCCGTGTGTGTATATCTATATATAGAATTGTATACATGTACACAGGTATGACATGTCGTATCCCGTCCTCATCGTTCCTCCCTGTTCCTTATGCTCCTTCTTCCTCCTTCCTCCTTTCTACCCCCCCTCGCTCTTCTCGCGCATTCCTCATCCCCCGTTCTGCTTCCCCCTGCTCCTCCTCCCTCGACTCCTTTTCCGTTCTTCCTCCTCCTCACCTCTTCCCCGCCACCTCCCGTCCTTCTCTCCTCTTCCTCGCTTCCCTTCTCGCTCGTCGTCGTCGTCGTCGTCGTCGTCGTCGTCGTTGTCGTCGTCGTCGTCGTCGTCATCTTCCTCGCACGAGGCAGGGCCAGCAGGGGGGAGGGAGCCCCGCGTGAGTCTCACGCGAGGTGCGCTTGCGCTACCGTGGCATCGTCCCCCCTATTCGTCGTCGTCGTCGTCGTCGTCGTCGTCGTCGTGCTGCTGGTCCTCCTCCTCCTTCTCCTCCTCCCTCCTCCTCCTCCTCCCTCCTCCTCCTCCTCCTCCTCCTCCTCCTCTTCCTCCTCCTCCTCACCCCTTTACTCCCCCACCTCTCGCTCTCCCCTTCCTGCTCGAGCGCCTCACCGAGCGAATTTACGACCCTCAGGGAGAGGGCCTGGATGCAGAGGCCCTGGGCTCCCTGTACGCTGGAGGTCTTGCGGACCTGGACGCGCACTTCGTGGTGCTCCAGGACCTCCTCATGCGCAAGCTGGCCGGCAGGAGTCCGAGAGCGCAGAGAGCCTCCTCCCGTGCCAGCCCCCCAAACCCTCCTCCTCCTCCTCCTCCCTTCTCCTCCTCCTCCTCCTCCTCCTCCTCCTCCTCCTCCTCCTCCATCTCCTCCCTCCTCCTCCTCCCTTCTCCCCCTCCTCCCCTGGGGGAGCGGGGAGGAGGAGACGGGGCAGCGAGCGCGCCAGCCCCCGGTGCTCCGACCTTCGCGCCCAGGAGAGGGGGCCGACGCGTGAAGGCCGGCGGCGCCACCGGCCTCCTCGGCATCGCCAGGGAGAAGCTGGGCGAGGAGGAGGACACCGAGGACGACGCGGAGGAGGACGGCGAGGAGGACAGCGACGGGGAGGACGAGGAGGAGGACAGCGACGCCAGCGAGGGCAGCGCCGAGGTCCTCGAGTGCGAGGACGAGGAGGAGTTCCGGGAGGTGCCGGCGGCGGAACGGGCCGGCTTCGGGGGCGGCCCAGAAGGGGGTGGTGCTCACGGGGGGGGTATATCGTGGCGGGGGCCACGATACCGGCCAGATTTCACGGCCCCGTCTGCTCCTCTCAGGTCGTCTCCAGGCCCCTCCCCCCCCCTGGGCCGAGCACTCTCCTCAGGCCACGAGTTGCGACGCACCCTCTCGGACGCCCCCCCCCGTCTTGGACGCCCGCGGCGGCTGGTGGGGCCACCCCTCCCAGCGGCGGTCTCCTGCCCATCGGGCCCCTGGGGGGCCTCGCGGCGGGGCCACGTCCAGACCGTCCCCGCCTCGCCGCCGGAGGTGATGCGCGTGCTGGGGCTGCAGCCGGCCACGCTCATGGACAATGGCGACCTGAGGCCGCGGCGGCCCCGCCACTCTCTCCTGCTCGTCGTCGTCGCCCACGTGCTCGGCCTCCTCTCCCTCGTCCTGCTCTCCTGGGCTGTGGGGCTGCATATAGCTCTGCACCCCCCCGGCTGTCGAGCTAGCTCGTGCACCCTGCCTTCGATGAAGGCGGATCCGATCCGAACCTCTAATTTTTGGCCGAGGGAAGGCAGCGCGGCGACGAAGCATCTCGTGCCGTGTCCGGTGCCCGCGTCAGCGCCCGCAGGCGGGGGAAAGCATCGGCCTCACCCGGTGCGGGCCTCCGTGTTTCTTTTCAGCATCACATCCGCCTCACTGGGATGTTCACCTCTTCCTCTTCCTTTTTTATTGTAGATCGTCCTTATGTTTGTTCTTGTTGTTGCTGCTGTTATTGCTGTTGTTGTTGTTGTTGTTGTTGTTGTTGTTGTTGTTGCTGTTGCTGTTGCTGCTGCTGTTGTTGTTGTTGTTGTTGTTGTTGTTGTTGTTGTTGTTGTTGTTGTTGTTGTTGTTGTTGTTGTTGTTGTTGTTGTTGTTGAACATTATTTCTTCTTAAGAATAATTATTGTTGGGACCCCTGGTGCGCGCCCCCCCCCGCCGCGCCTAGGCCGCAGCCACATTTTCATCATTTTCGTGAGGAAGTCTCAGGCAAAACGGGGGCGTCCGGATCCGGTTGTTTTGTTGTCCCCCGCTTTCCCTTGCAAAAAATAAGCTAAAGTGGACATTTCTTGTTCTAACATAACCAAACTTCAAGAATCCCTTGCAAAAAATAAGGTAAAGTGGACATTCGCGCGCGCAAGACGAAATCCTTCCAAAACCTTAGTTTTCGTAGCGATTTTAACATAAAAACATCAAAAAACCAATGGTTTTTCAAAAAAAAACTTGTCAAAATTTCATCCCGCGCGCTCTTGCGGATTCGTAGGAAACCCAACACTTTTTAAACATTTCTGTCAAACGGGCTTTTGCGAGCAACTTTTTCGAACTTCTGCAACAACGGTTGCGCACCTGCCAGGGCCATCATCCCTGTCAAATAATACCATGCGGGACACATTCGTTTTTTCTTCGCGCGCGCACGCCGTCGTCGTCGGCCGCGGGGCCCTGAATAGTAGCCACGGTCGTCCGCATGCCACGAAGTGAAGTGTCCGAACGTCATAGGGCGGGAAGCTGGGTGTGGGTGGTGGCGAAGAGTCGTTTGGAAATTTGGTAGAGCTTGAACCGGCCCCCCCACAAAGTGGGGGTATTGCCCGCCTCCTATGAAAACCCTGGCACTGGTGAGAACGGAGTGTCCCCACGTGCTAGTAATTGTTGTTGTTGTCGTTGTCGTTGTCGTTGCCGTTGCCGTTGCCGTTGTCGTTGTCGTTGTCGTTATCGTTGTTGTTGTTGTTGTTGTTGTTGTTGTTGTTGTTGTTGTTGTTGTTGAACTCTCATTTCTGAAGAATGATTATTGTTGATCCCCCCCGTCTGGTGCACATTGTTTTTTTCGATTGAAGTGCCCTTCCCGGGGCTCGCACCCTGTTTTATATCAGGGAAAATCTTGAGGGTCAAAGTGTGTTGTTGGCCCCCGGTTTGCAACAACAGCGGCTCCCGTCTGATATTTCCTCACAGTTTGTTGAAGAATCGCGCTCTCGCTTGGGACTTCCTTGTAATTTACCACCGGATCGCGGCTCCCGCTGGATACTCCTTCACAATTTATTGAAGAATCGCGCTCTCACTTGGGGCTTCCGCGCTCCTTTCGACACGGTTGCAGTTCTCATTATCTTTCCGCCCCACTTTCCCAAGGTCCCGCTTCTTTTCAGGGTTCCACGAAATTTGTTTCTGACACCCGTTCGCAACTGTACGTCCCCGCGTGGGGGTATCCACGATATGTTCTTTCATGGGGGTGGTACGTGGCTCTGTTTATGCGACCCATGGCGTAACTTATTGTTACCCTGTGTTGGAGTGGCCGGCGCAAGCCTTGGCGAAAACTGAAACGCCACTCACAGCGCAAATCATCGTCCCCCCTCCTTCTTGCCCCTCCCCTTCCTTCCTCCGATCCGCTCGTCCTCATTCTCCCCCAGTATCTGTTACCCTTCGTTTTCAAGGGCTTCACCAACCACGCGTGGCAGGGAATGAATGTACCCCCCGCCACGGGGCACGATCGAAGACGAAGAGGGCGGGTATCCAGGGTTTGGGATATGCATGTTGAATTACACGCGAGCAGATCAGAGCGAACAGACTTAATGTTGTTGTTGGTGTTGTTGTTGTTGTTGTTGTTGTTGTTGTTGTTGTTGTTGTTGTTGTTGTTGTTGTTTTAAGAACAATTATTGTTGATCCCCCCCTGCCCTCCCGGGGTTTGCACTCCTTTTTTTGGGGGGGTATTACAAAGGAGAGTGAGTTGTCACCAAACTGGGCCCCTGGCCCTGGGTCTACAACAGCAACGGCTCCCGCCTGATATTTCCTTACAATTCATTACAACATTTCGCTTTCGCGCAGGACTTCTTCATACATCGTGCAACATTTACTCGCACGCTGCGCCCTCGACACTCAGGAACCACGCTCTCCCTTTGGATTTCTTGACGATTTATTGTGGAATCGCGCTATCGCTCGAGAACTCCTCGCGATTCATGCAGGACGCACGCTTCAGCAACCCGCTTGCTCGACCTGGCCGTCGGGGCCCGCCTTCCCGATCCGCCCGTTGGGGTCTACTCGCCCGATTTGCCCGTCTGGTTATGCAAGGTGCTTTCTGCTTCTGGACCCCCTCCTGCTATTCTCTCGCGTGCTCCCTCCTCTCTGTTCCTTGTCCCTTCCTTCCATCCGGCCCTGCCCTCCTCCTTCCTTCCGGTCCATCCTTCCTTTCCTTCCCTCCTTCCATCCGGTCCATCCTTCCTTTCCTTCCCTCCCTCCTCTCTGTTCCTTGTCCCTCCTCTCTGTTCCTTGTCCCTTCCTTGTCCCTCCTCTCTGTTCCTTGTCCCTTCCTTCCATCCGGCCTCTTCTCCTTGCCGCAGGGGCTGCATGACATGCACGTTGCAGATAAGAGAGATCTGCTCCTAAGGGGGCACGGTCGAAGACGAAGAGGGCAGGCCTCGAGGGTTAGGGATATACGTGATGAGCTGTGCTCGAGCAGATAAGAACGAGCAGTCTTGTACTGAATGTTGTTCAAGTTGTTGTTGTCGTTGTCGTCGTCGTCGTCGTCGTCGTCGTCGTCGTCGTCGTTGTTGTTGTTGTTGTTGTTGTTGTTGTTGTTGTTGTTGTTGTGGTTGTGGTTGTGGTTGTGGTTGTTGTGACTGTGGTTGTGGTTGTTGTTTTTGCTGTTGTTTTTTGTTATTGTTGTTGCTGTTCTCGTACTACTGAAGAATATTTTTTGTAGATCCCCCCCCGGCGCACATGGCATTTTTCAATTGAAGTGCCATTCTAGGGCTCGCACCCAGTTCTTATCAGGGAAAGTCGTGAGGCTCAAACTGGGCCCCTGGCCCCCGAACTGCAACAACAACGGCTCCTTCCTGATACTTCCTCACACTTTGTTGGCCCCCCCCCGCTCCCGCATGGGATCTCCTTGCAATTTACTCGAGCATCGCGCTCTCGCCTGAGACTGCCTCGCAATTTTACAAAAGCGCCGCGCTCTCGCCATTCTGGAAGTGCGCTCTCGCTTTGGATTTCCTTGCAGTTTACTTGGTAATTGCGCTCTCGCCCGAGACTTCTTGGCGCCCCGCCCCGCCCGCCCGCCCGCCCGCCCCGCCCCGCCCGACCCGCCCCGCCCGCCGGGGTCCGCCCGCCTGGCCCGCCTCGCAAGGCCCGCGGTCGCCCCTCGCTGCTTTTCGCCCGCTCCGCTGCCCCTCGCTGCCCCCCGCGATGCCGCACGCGCGGGCGAGGCAGCACAGCGCGAGTTCCTGCCCTACACCTTAGGCGATGCTTAAGAAAACCTAAGTTTTCGGCCAGAGTCTCGATTATTCTTAACGTTTCAATGTAAATCCCAAGATTTTGATAGAAGTTCTGGGTTTTTATTCCAGTTCTGAGACTCTGAATTTCTTAACCCATGGTTTCTTAAGCATTTCGCAGGGTGTACCCCGTGTCCGGTTTCTTGTCCCCAGTGTCTCCTTAGATGAAACGATCGGCCGGAATGTGCTAAACGGCTGGACTCCTTATGAACCGAGAAAAAAAACAGTCGGATTCGAAGGCCCCGCCGGTGCCTTCGTGGCCTCCTCGGTGCCTCTCGTGGCCCCGCCGTTTGGGACCCTTGAGGCCGTTGGTGGCCCCGCGGCCGCCTTTCGTGGCCCCTCTCGCGGACCTCCGTGGCCCCGATGCAGCTCTTCGTGGCCCTCTCGCTGCCCTTCCCGGCCCCTTTTTTGCAGCCCTCAAAGGCCCCCTCCCGTTCAAGGGTTTTCCTTTTTCGGGCGTCGTCCTCCGTCTTATCCCTCTCTCTCTATTCCCCCCTTCCTTCCTATCTCCCTTGCCCGAAACTCGTGGAGCAATGGAGAAACCCGCCTGCCCCCCCCTTCCGGTGAAACGATAACGCGCTCAACGCCCTGAAGCGTTATCCTGGCACCATGGCATTCGGCCGTTGCTCAGCACTCCTCTTGAGCCCCCAACAACCTTCGAAAGTGGCGATGAGGAGGACGAGGATGAGGAGGACGAGGAGGAGGAGGAGTGCTAGTAGTACTACGGTTACAGTATTTCCGCCGGTAAGCTGTGAATTGGGGTTACTAATTTAATTCGGGCAGCGTTCTAAGTTCTACTATTCTTACTACTACCGCTAATACTAGTACTTTAACTAGGAGTACTATTACTACTACGACTACTACTGCTACTACTAATGAGTAATATCAGGACTGCTACTACCGCTAATGATGTGGCATTTATTATTGCTATAATTGATATTACTACTGCAGTTGCTACTACCACTCCTATTACTACTACTACTACTACTACGACTACTACGACTACTACTACTACTACTACTACTACTACTACTACTACTACTACTACTACTACCACGACTACTACGACTACTATTACTACTTCTACCGCGACTACGATTACGACTGCGACTACTACTATGATTATTATTGTTCTTATCGTCGTTATTGCAATTCGTATTGTTTTTGTTTACCACAGTGGTTTATGATTATGTCTACTACTACTTCTACTACAATATCTATTCTTATGCGTACTACTGTTATTGCTACTACTACTGCTACTACTGTTACTATTGTTATTGCTGCTCCTAGTAGTAGTAGTAGTAGTAGTAGTAGTAGTAGTACTAGTAGTAGTAGTAGTAGTAGTAGTAGTAGTAGTAGTAGTAGTAGTAGTAGTAGTAGTAGTTGTAGTAGTAGTAGTAGCAATAGAAGTAGGAGTAGTATGGATAGTAGTAATAGTAAGTAGTAGTGATCGCAGTAGTAGTTTGTCGTAGTAGTAGTAATAGTAGTAGTAGTAGTAGTAGTAGTAGTAGTAGTAGTAGTAGTAGTAGTAGTAGTAATAGTAGTAGTAGTAGTCGTAGTAGTAGTAGTAGTAGTAGTCGTAGTAGTAGTAGTAGTGGTAGTAGTAGTAGTAGTAGTAGTAGTAGTAGTAGTAGTAGTCGTAGTCGTAGTAGTAGTATCCCACTACCAGGATTACTACAATGATGAGTACTTAGTATTTTTATTTCTGCGACTACTACCACCGATTAGTCGGGGGCGGGAATTCACTATTTCCAGCGCTCCCCTGCGGTAAGATAACGCTCCGGCGGGGGCGATACTTTGGGATGGACCACCCATTAGGACGGCCGACGAAAATCGACTTATCTTTGGGGGATGCAATCGGAACCGCATAGGAAAGGGGCGGCGAGGAGAAAGAGAACTGCAGGAGGAAGGAGGGAAGGAGGTTTTAACTGGCCAGCCACCAGGGTGTTTGCAGTTCGCCATCTTCGGCGTTCAAGGGTCTTGCGCTCTTACCGCCAATCCTTCCTGTAGATGTCGGTCGCGGGGGGGAATACTTAAGTTATTGATTCGTTGCGGCTTGGCGCGGCGCTCAAGACATCGCTCCGCTAGGTCCGCCCTGCGAATTAGTTATTTTCGTTTCGGTGCTAACGATAAAACAGGGGGGCCCTTATTTGCTCCATGAGGTTACTTCTCTCCTCCTCGCTCGTCCTTTTCCGGTACTTCAGTGCTACCTTTTAAAGCCAATTGCACGTGGCAGTGAAGAAGGATCTCTCCTTCTAAAGGGGGTACGATCGAAGACGAAGACGGGGTACACAGGGTTTCGGAAATACATGTTGATTGACACGCCAGCAGATGAGAGCGAACAGTCTTAATGATTGCTGTTGTTGTTGTTGTTGTTGTTGTTGTTGTTGTTGTTCATCGTTGTCGTCGTCATCGTTGTCGTCGTCTCATCTCTCAAGAACATTTATTGTTGATCTCCCCCGATGCCCACAATGTTTTTCAAAGAAAGTGCTCCTCTTGGGGTTCGCCCCTTGTATCTTACCAGGGAAAGTCCTGAGGCTCAGATTGGGCCCTCGCGCCCAGTGTACAACAGCAATGGCACCCGCCTGATGTTCACTTCCTCATAACTCATTCCAAACTCGCGCTCTCGCGCGGGATTTTCTAACACTTTATGCAGGGATCGCGCTCTCGCGTGGGACTTCCTCGCAGCTTATTCAGGCGCCGCGTCCTCGACACTCAGAAGTCACGATCTCGCTTTGGTCTTGCTCACGATTTATTTGGGAATCGGGCTATTGCTCAAGACTTCCTCGCGATTCATGCAGGGCGCACACCTACGTTTCTGCTCGATGGGTCTTTGTGGCCCCCTGCTCGTGTGGCTGACGGGATCACCCAGACGTCTGAGCCCTCAGACAGCCCTCACGGCGCCAGGCAGCATGGCCAGAGCTTCTGACCTCATCTGTGCGGAACTCGCGAGCCAGATTAGCACGCGAGTCTCTGAAGGCATGGCACGAGGCAAGCACGCCCGTCGTGTCGTGTTTTCGGGACGGGGGGAGACATGATGCTGGTGATGATGATTATGCTGATACTGATGATGCTGCTGCTGCTGATGATGCAGGTCATGCTGATGATGGTGATGATGGCGATGCTGTTGATGCTGATGATGCTGATGATGATGCTGATGATCATGGTGATGGCGATTTTCGTGATGATGGTGATGCTGCTGCTGATGATGCTGATGCTGATGCTGATGCTGATTGTGATGCTGCTGCTGATGCTGATGCTGATACTGCTGTTGCTGATGACGATGCTGATGCTGATGATGATGCTGCTGATCATGATGATGATGCTGACGATGATGATGATGATGATGATGATGATGATGATGATGATGATGACGATGATCATGCTGCTCATGATGATTGGATGATGATGATGATGATGATGATGATGATGATGCTGGCGATAATGGTGATGCTGACGATCATGATCGCGATGCTAATGATGCTGGTGGTGCTGATGATGATGCTGATGATGATGATGATGATGCTGATGATGATGATGGTGCTGATGCTGATGCTGCTGATGATGGTGAGACTGCTGCTGCTGCTGATGATGCTGATTCTAATGATGCTGCTGCCGATGATGATGCTGATGATGATGATGATGATGCTGATGCTGGCGATGATGCTGCTGCTGATGATGATGATGATGATGATGCTGATGCTGATGCTGATGCGGACGCTGATGCTGCTGATGATGCTGACGATAATGCTGATGCTGATGGTGATGATGCTGATGATGATGCTGACGATGATGCTGATGATGAGGATGCTGCTGTTGATGATTATGATGATGTTGATGATGATGCTGATGATGATGATGATGATGCTGATGATGATGATGGTGCTGATGCTGATGCTACTGCTGACGATGACGATGATGTTGAAGATGATTATGACTGATGCTGATGATGATTCTGATGATGATGCCGATGACGATGACGATGATGATGATGATGCTGATGATGATGATGCTGGTGATGACGATGATGATGATGCTGATGCTGATGCTGATGATGATGATGCTGATGATGATGTGCTGATGATGATGATGCTGATGATGCTGATGATGATGATGCTGATGATGCTGATGATGATGATGATGATGATGATGATGATGATGATGATGATGATGATGATGATGATGATGATGATGATGATGATGATGATGATGATGATGATGATGATGATGATGATGATGATGATGATGATGATGATGATGATGATGATGATGATGATGATGATGATGATGATGATGATGATGATGATGATGATGATGATGATGATGATGATGATGATGATGATGATGATGGTGGTGGTGGTGGTGGTGGTGGTGGTGGTGGTGGTGGTGGTGATGATGATGATGATGATGCTGCTGCTGCTGGCTGTGGTGTGTTGATGGTGAGGAGGATGCGGAGGAGGAGTAGGAGGACGAGGAGGAGGAGGAGGCGGAGGATATTGACCAGCCTCTGCGCTGCGCGCCATCCTCCCCGCCTCTCGGCCTGCGGTCTGCACGCAGGATGAGCACGAGCCTCTGCGTCCGCAGGCCGCCTGCTCAGCGGTCCATGCCGAGCACGCCGATATATAGAGCGCCCGCATAACGAACACGTAGTCGCCAGGGGAATGGCGGGCCCCCACCGCATGAGCCAGCTGAGTACCGAGCCTCGACCTGGCCGAAGGGCGCCACGACCGAGACTTGCTCCAGCTGCTCGGGCCTGCACTGCTTCTCGGCACAATCACGGCGGCTGGCGCTTGACCGCGCCTGCTGCCTCAAGCAGCTGCTGGACCTTTGTGCCTCGGCTCTCTCTCTGCGGCCGCAGGCTCGGCGACCAGATTCGTGATTTAGATGCCAGGTTGGAGGAGCGTGAGAACCAGGTGCAGGTGCTGAGGGGTGCCTTCGGTGCTGACAAAGGAGCTGGCCGATCGGCCTGCTCTAATCGCGCCAGTCTTGGCGGCGCAACTGTCGGGGCAGAAGGTCCGCACCATCGACACGGCGCATCGGAACACCGCCGCGCGCTGCTTCGACGTGTCGGCCGACACCCTGGCAGAGGCCACGCTCGCGCAGCTCAGCCGCATCTAGCGCAAGGCGCGGCCGCGTGGGCGGCGGGCCAGGGCGCGGGCTGTGCCGACGGCGGAGGCGGCGGCTGCCGATAGGGCCATCGCGTGCCCGTCGGATCCCCTTTTTGGCAGCATCTGCACTTGCGGTGCCACCGTTTTCTCGCCTCTGGTGAAGGGCGAGAGCACTGGCCTGCAGGACTAGATCGAGGACCCCACGCAGGAGAATCAGTACTTCCTGGAGGCGGGCCCTCCCGAGAACGACGGCAGCACGGCGTGGCTCCGCACTGACGTGGAGTGCTTCGTGCCGTTGGTGGAGTTGTACCAGCAGATGCTCGCCTCCGCTGCTGTGGAACGCAGCTGCCCGCAGCCGCTCGTCTGTCGTCGAGCGCGCCTCGACGCCGTGGGACTCCGCGCCGCGGCCCTGCCCCCGCCTGCCGTGGGCAGCCTTTGGCGCTGAGGCGCGGGTGCCCGTCTCCGAGGACGTGCTCGACGAGTGCGACGGGCTGGGGGCAGCAGGCGCCGTGGGCTGGAGAGGCCGCGGCAGCGGCTCCTGCGTCGCTGCTCCTTCGCTTCCCCCGTTGGCACGGGCGGGAAGGCCTGCGGACACGGGGGGGCACGGTGCACACTTCCGCTTCTCACAGGCGCAGCTGGAGTGCCACACCAGACCCCCGCCTGGCCCTAATGCCGAGCGTCGTCAACGATGATTTGAGGGAGTGGAAGTGCCTTCCTCGAGCCAGGCGTGCCCGCTGCCCGTGCTCGGCCGCGTCGGCGTCGGCTCCGTGTCCGCGTGCCTCTCCTCGATCTCGGTGTGCGTGGACACAGAGTTCTGCGTCGTCGGCATGGGCGTGCACGGGAGGGCGGGCAGGGTGGTGGAGCGGTCGTGGAAGCCATGCGGTCGGCTTCAACCTGGGCCTCCTTCTCGGCGGTGTCGCTCTTCGCCCGCAGCGTCCTCGCGTTGGCCACCGCGTCTTCCGAACTCTGTGCCGCCTGGCCCTCCGATGCCGCAGCCCCCACCTGGGCGACCGCCACGATGTGGGTGCCCGCCTTCGCCTGCAGCCTGCGCCGGCCTGGGCTCGGTGATCTCGGACCGCAGCGCCTGCGCGATGGCCACCTGGTGGTAAATGTACTCTTTGCATGTGCTGGAGCTTGTCGGCCTTCACGGTGGCCGTGTCGCCCAACATCTCCGTTGTCGCCAGCGGCACAAGCTCCGCCTTCGCCTCGCCCAGCTCGTTTCTGGCGGCGTCGTCCTCGAGGCTTGGGCCCTCTGACTCTGCCGTGGAGGGCTTCGCCTGCTCGCCGTCGCCTCTGCTGTCGAGGCGGGAGCGCGCCCTGCATCTGGGTGCCCGCGCCCGTCCCGCAGCTTGCTAAGCCTCCCCAGGCGGGAAGCCAGCCGCTTCGCGCCTCCGTGCCGTGGCACACTCTTGGCCGCTTGGACCGTCACGCGCTGCTCCGCACCCGCGTCAGCGGCCTCCTCGACGACGTTGAGGACCTCGGCGAGCATGTGCAGCTCGTCTGCACCGCGGCCGCTGCCCGCATCGCCGCCACCAGAGTCGCCGGCCGACGCGCCTTGCGCAGCGCCCCTTGCTGCCCCCGCGATGACGGAGGTGAGCACCTTGGTCCCCGTGGGGCCGTGGGGAACCGCCAGCGCCGCGCCGAGGGCTGCTTGTGCCACTGGGAGGCCCGCCAAGTGGGCCAACATATGCGGCATCTTGGTGAGAGAGCCGCCTGGGCCTGCCCGCCGCGCCTGCTCAGCACGCGCTGAGCATGATCACCAAACATGGCTTTAGCCAAACTGACTACGGATGATGACGACTATGATGATGACAATGACGATGACGATGACGATGGCAATGATGATGACAATAATTCTGATGATGATGATGCTCATGATGACGATGCTGACGATGCCGATGACTATGATGATGATAATCATGACGATGTTGATGATGCTGATGGTGATCATGATGATCTTGTTGCTGATGGTGACGCCGATGATGGTGATGTGGGTGATGATGCTGCCGATGATGATGATGATGATGATGATGATGATGATGATGATGATGATGATGAGGATTATGATGATGATGAGACTGGTGATGATGCTGCTGATGCTGCTGATGACGATGCTGATGATGCTGATGCTGTTGCCGATGATGATTGTGATGATGATGTTGATGATGATGATGTCGATGATGATGATGATGATGATGATGATGATGATGATGATGATGATGATGATGATGATGATGATGATGATGATGATACTGATATTGCTGATGCTGATGGTGTTGATGATGATGCTGCTCATGCTGTTGATGATGGTGATGTTGTTGATGCTGATGGCGATAATAATTTATAACGATGATGATGACCATTCTGATGCTGATGCTGATGATGATCTTGTTAATGTTGATGATGCCGATGCTGATGCTGCCGATGATGATGCTGCCGATAATGATGGTGATGATGCTGGTGATGCTGATGATGATGGTGATGTTGATGATGCGGATGATGGAGCTGATGACGATGATGATGATGATGATGATGGTGAGGAGGATGACGATGACAATATAATATTAATGGTGATGGTGATGAGAATGATCAGGATCATGCTCATGAGGATTTTGATCGTGATGCTGATGGTGAGGATGGTTGTGCTGATGCTGATGATGATGATGCTGATGCTGATGACGACGATTCCGATGCTGATGATGATGCTGACGACGATGGATGATGATGCTGATGATGATGACGGGACGGTGATGCTGATTATGATCATGGTGATGATCATCACGCTAATGATGCTGATGATGATGATGACGGGATGCGGATGGCGATGCTGCGGCTGATGGTGATGATGTTGATGATGCTGATGATGAGGCTGCTGAAGATGCTGCTGGTGATGATGCTGATGACCATGCTGATGATGAGGGTGATGATGATGATGCTGATGACGATACTAATAAATGCTGATAGTGGTTCTGCTGCTGAAGACGATACTGATGCTGATGATGCTGGTGATGATGAGGATGATGATGCTGATGCTGACGATAATGATGCAAGTGTTTCTAATGCCGATCGCGATCATAATGATGCTGATGCTGCTGATGATGATGCTGATGCTGATGATGATTGCGATGATGATGCTGATGATGATGATGATGTTGATGACGACGATCATACCGATGATGTGTATGCTGACGATGAAAGAGATGGGGTGAGGATGGCGACGATGATCATGATGACGATGATTATGATGCTGATGCTGATGTTGATGATGATGATGATAACGATGATGATGCTGATTCTTATGATGATGCTGATCCTGATGATGATGCTGATGCTGCTTATGCTGATGATGGTGATGTTGCTTATGCTGATGATGATGCTGATGCCGATGATTATGATGATGCTGATGCTGATGATGCTGCTGCTGATGATGATGATGTGGATGATGATGATGATGACGATGACGATGATGATTATGATGATAATGTTGAGGACGCTGATGGTGATGATGATGATGATGCTGATGCTGCTTATGATGATGATGACGACGATGATGATGATTCTGATGCTGATGCTGATGCTGATGATGATGATGAGATGAGATTAACGACGATGATTCTGATGCTGCTAATGATGACGCTGATGATGATTCTCATGGTGTTGATGACGACGAGGATCCAGATGAGGATGATGAGGATGCTGCTTTCGCTGATGATGCTGATGAAGTACGACGGCGACACCGATGATGATGCTGATAAGGCTGCTGCTGCTGATGATGATGATGATGGTGGTGCTGATGATGATGATGATCACGATGTTGACGTGGATGACGAGGGCTCTGATGCTGCTGCCGATGATGATGATGATGATGATGATGATGATGATGATGATGATGATGATGATGATGATGATTCTGATAATGAGGCTTATGATGATGGTAAGGCTGGTCATGCTGAAGCTGATGCAGACTAGACTATGATCATCTCCTAGTGATGCTGATTATGATGGTTGTCATGATTTTGTTGATTCTGATGATGCTGATGATGGTGACGATGACGGTGATAATGTTGGCGATGACGGCGACGAGGACGGTGATGATGATGATGATGATGATGATGATGATGATGATGATGGTGGTGGTGATGATGATGATGACGATTCTGATGATGGTGATGATGATGCTGATGATGATGATCATTGTGGGATTGTGGTGATGTTGGTGATGATGATGGGAGAAGGTTGAGGAGGTTGAGGCCCTCTAGCTCTCTAGCTGTCCCTCCCCGATTCCCCGAAAGCCTTCCCTCATGACAGCAGTCGACTCACGGAACTTTCCCGTGGTGCGTGCCAGCTAGAATTTCGAGCCGGTCTCAGCCGTGGCCACGACGGTTCCCCAGGAGGCCAGCAGAATACAAGTATGTTCATTACGATTGGTCCTCGGCCCTGTGTCCTCGTGCCCTCCCCGACGACGACGACGGCGAGGACGACGACGACGACGATATCCCGAGGCTACCCAACGGCCACATCGCCGTGCACCGAGAGGTGGCGCACATATGGAAGCAGCGCGGCACCCGGGCGAGCCAGCTGGCCATTCCAGGCGCCGGCTTCGGTGGCCGCAGCCGCGCAGGGCCGCTGGCGTCGAGGACGTCCCGCGACGACGACGGCGACAGTGAGGCGGCGGCGGCGAGGCGACGATGTCAAGGGCGGCGAGGGCGGCGGCGACGTGGGCGAGTTGGAAGGCGTCGCGGGTGGCGGCGGAGGAGGGCGACGGCATGGGGAGGATGAGGAGAAGGAGGACG
>CAUYUJ010016827.1:211418-218918 GCA_963575745.1 Prorocentrum cordatum | reverse complement strand
ACCACTTGCTCCCGATCTCTTTGATAAGCTCCTCAAGCGTGCCCTCGGTGAGCTTCACCTTGTGGTCCAGCTCCGCGCAGATGAGGTGGCGCTGGAGCGGGGTGAGCACCTCGGGAGCGGTGCCCACGGGGGCGACGGCGCCCGCGGGGGCGGCCCCCGAGCTCCCACTGGTAGGCGCAGTCAGCGGAGGCGGCGGCGGGAACTCCCCCGTGGGTGCCGTGTTCGTGACAGCACTCGCCATGGCCGCCTGCAGGCCTGATGCCAGAGCCTCCGCCAGGATGCGCCCCTGCCTCGCGAACTCCTCGTCCCTCTTCTCGGCCTCCTTGGTCCTCACGTACTCGCGGTACGACGGGTCCTTCTTCCACATGATGCGCTCCGCCACCTTCAGCTGTTTGTCCGAGTCGTAAGACGACGAAGATGTAGTAGACGAAGACCTCGGTCTCTTCTTATCCTTCTTGCTCTTCTTGCCCTTGCGACGGCTCCGATTGCGTCCGCCATCTCTTGAGTCTTCGTGTTGATCACGTTTGGCCCAAGGCCACCGATACCGATCTCCTCCAGGTTCGTTCCGTTGATCGTAGCCCTGGCCACGGCCACCGCCTCCTTTGTTGCCGCCTCCCATCGCCCCAAGGGAGGGCAGGAACAGCTTGCCCCACGAGCGCAGTGCCCGCCTTACGAGCCGCACGGCTGGGGACGGAGGCAAAGAATGAGATAATGCACGCACAACCTCGAAGGGATAAGACAACTTGAGAAGCTCGATAAACAACTCCATGATGCAAACACACAGGGCTCCCGTCGGTAACTCAAGAGTCACCCCCCTCGCGATTTTGCCCAGGGAGACTCCCCGAAGACGTGTAAAAGGTACGGGTAGATGGTCCAGGTAGGGCAAGACCGCTGATGAATGAGATGGTGACGAGCCTGCCAACCATTGCCGATTAAGATTTTTTAGCGTCCACTGAATGCACTGGTGGCCCAGGTGGATCTCAAGGTCGAGCCAGGTCACACTTCTGGAGCTGGCGCTGCTTAAGAAAACGATGCTGATAGGCTCCCTGAAGGTCGCTCGCAGACAACGAACCATGCACGTCGGACACAAACGATACGAGAACGACAAGATATCATCTACATACCTTACCCACGCAAAAACAGATAGATCATCTGGTCCAGGAAAAATGCATCCCTCGGAATCGAGTTTGTGGGGGTCTTCCAGAACGCTTGCCTCTTCATCGCCCAACTGAACTGCTACAGCTGCTGAACTCATAACTCCTCCTATACATAAACCCAGCATCTCGACAACGACCTCCCCCACGCATGCTAAACTTATCATTGTTGACGCTTTCAGGGCGTAGCCAAGCTGAGATAAGGACAGGACCCACCAGGCGCGATTCCACCGGGAGGGACCGATGCGGGTGACGCATTTGCGCCCCCGCTGCACCATCACAGAATCAGTTTTCCACCGTTCTTGAAATCTCCTGGCTGTTCTCCCCCACGCACTCATGACCGACTCACCTTTGCATGCCTCGAAAGCCTGATCTACGTCTACGGCTGCACACGATAGGCCATCCAACTCGGCCCCGCAGCACTCACAAGGCCACCCGCAGCTCCCCTCGTCAGTGATGGCACGTTCAGGGGGAGTGAGGTGGCTCAGGGTCTTCCTCAGCGCGGGGACGACGTCGTCCATGCTGAAGACTTCTCTGGAGCGGCCCGTGCCAGCCACGACCGCACGCACGGCCCGCCCCATGGTCCTCCAGCCCTTCGCGAACGGGGTGCCCGCCATGTCCACGACGCGACGGACGCAGGAGTGGCCCGCCTTGGTGCAGACGTGGCCGCCCCCTGGGTGCCAGCACTTGCTCTTGACAAGGGCGAAGACCTGAGGGATGCGGGAGGCCACTTGCCGAACTCGCCGTCGGAGAAAATCTGGAAGACCAAGGATGGCGCGTGCCTCAGCCCATACGAGACACGCGGATGGGCACATCTCTGGGCGGAAACGCCAGGCCTCCGTGTCCTTGGCCATGCCGAGCAGGAGGTGCGAGGCGTACTCTTCGGTCTTGGTGCTCCACGCTCGGGTGTGGAGTTGATCATCATGTAGGAAAGTGGTTGACGAACTCAATGATATAGCCATGCGTGTTTCTTCCTTGAGCCAAGCCTTGGGTGCTTCGGGACAGACTTGGCGGGATACCAGGTTATGTAACGCTGCGCGGCATCGTCGTTGAACTCTGGGATGAAGACGCTGTTGCGAACACCAATGATGCATAGCTTTCAGGGCTGTTCTCTTGATCCGTCGCGCTGTCGGCCACCGCTTTGGCCTCCACGGAGCATCATAAGCCACCAAAGAGGGAAGTTGGGCCCATCGTCCAAGATCTGAAACGTCCGAATCGGATACCCAAGTTTTTTGTAAATCTCGAAGAACTCGTTTTCCATTCAAGCGCTGAACCCATGTCTGGTCCTTTTGATAGCATATCTTAATGTGTTTCTGGAGCCACGATCTCGCTGGTGCCACTCGTATTTCCTGTAAGGATGACCATACAAGCTCCTTAACCACATTCTTGTGTTTCCGCAGAAACATTGGCAATAAGACTGGACGTACCTGTAAAGGTGGGAACCGTAGTCGCCGAAGATGCCATTCAAGGTTGCGTCGAGCTGCAAGTTGACGGCCCATACCCTTCACGTATTTTGTCAGAGAGCCCCCAGCACGATATAGAACAGAGGCGGCTTGAGCACGATCCCATGCTGGTGGAAATTCAAGTCGTGGTTTGGCCGAGGCGAAGAATGCCAGGAACAGATTGGTCCACTGCGGCTGCAAGATTGATAGTGGACCATGCTCACCTGACGTAAGCAGAATGTGTAGCTGTACTCGTTGATACAGGGTCCTCCACGGACCCCAACTATCAGAAATGCAATTCACCTTCTCCTCATGCTTGAGCTTCTTGTTGAAGGCGTTCTGCACCGGATGCGCAAGCCAGGCCGATGAAACCGACGCTGTAGCACGAAGCCGCTTGTGGGGTCGCCGACGTCGGACTGGTGGTTTGAGGCGTAGAGGATCTGCTCGTTGTGTCCTGGCCCGCAGCTGCGCCACATCCAGACCGTTGCACGGCGGGCCTAGCATGCCAATGAGGCTGGGCTCCATGGCCAGGGCGCGCACCTCGGACTCGAAGTGGTACACCGGTAGGTACACCTTAGGCGATGCTTAAGAAAACCTAAATTTTCGTCCAGAGTCTCGATTATTCTTAATTTTTCAATGTAAATCCCAAGATTTTGATAGAAGTTCTGGGTTACATTCAATTTCTGAGACTATGAATTTATTAACCCATGATTTCTTAAGCATTTCGCAGGGTGTAGGCCACCGAGCCCAACGACTCCCGCAGCAAGCGATACCGTGCAATCTTTCCGTCTCGTGTGGCTGGCAGGCGGAGTGCCCGTAGCTGCTCCATCGCGCGGGCCGCGATGCCCGAGGGGATCCCCGAGCGGCGTCGGCCGTTGCACCTGCCAATATAGAAACCAGAGTGAGCAAGCAGGACGTAGATGTAGGTGACACTCTTGGGCTCCAGGATGTCCGCGTGGCCCTGCTTGATGTAATCAATACCCTTCTGCTGAACCGCTGCCTGCACTAACGGTGGTAGTGCATGCCAAACCCGTCGAGCCCAAGACACCGGTCGGCTCCGTACCTGAGCTTTGTGAAGACACGCCATCGCGAGAGTTGACCAAACCATTGCCAAGTTCTCCCACAGGCCCGTAGTATTACGGCCTGCTACCTGCTGGGGGCCCGCGATCTGGTCAGCCAGCTCCGCGACGGCAAGCGACAAAGATGGGATATCGTTCTGTTGCAATCTGCCAATTGCCCACTCAGATACCTCGGCTCCAGCTCCGCGACCAGGGTGAAGAAGAGCCGCATGAATTTGTTCGACTTGTTCTTGAGGCCACCGGCCATGGTGAGAGGGACGCGGCCAAGGTAGCCTGACAGGCATCTGTGGGTAAACTCCGCCACTGAAAGTATGGATTGAGCCCTGCACCACCGTGAAACTGTGTTCGGCCACGTGCAGGAAGAAGATTATTCTCTTGTGGCGATAACTCTCGTTATCAGAAAGTACGGCTGACTGGCATGGCACCGAGCTGCAACAGACTGGAGCGTGCGTGCGTCTGCGAACTCCCCGCTCAGCCGACCCAGCTACGGACAAACGCGATGATGATGATGATGATGATGATGATGATGATGATGATGATGAGGAGGATGAGGATGATGATGATGATGATGCTGATGGTGATGATGATGCTGATGATGATGATGATGCTGATGAGGATGAGGATGATGATGATGATGATGGTGATGTAAATGCTTCTGCTCTTCTCATTTTTCTGATGATGATGCTGCCTATGATGATGATGATGATGATGATGATGATAATGATGATGATGATGATGCTGATGAGGATGATGATGATGATGATGATGCTGATGCTGCTGATGATGATATTGACGCTGCTGATGCTGAGGATGATGATGATGTTGATGATGCTGCTGCTGATGATGATGATGCTGCGGATGCTGCTGCTGCTGCTGCTGCTGATGATGATGATGATGATGATGATGATGATGATGATGATGATGATGATAGTGATGATGCTGCTAATGCTGATGCTGCTGCTACTGATGATGATGATGCTGATGGTGATGATGATGATGATGATGATGATGCTGATGCTGATGATGATGCTGATGATGATGATGCTGCTGATGATGATGATGATTATGCTGATGATGATGATGATGATGATGATGATGATGATGCTGATGCTGATGATGATGTTGACGCTGATGCTGCTGCTGATGATGATGATGATGATGATGCTGATGCTGATGCTGATGCAAATGATGATGATGAGGATGAGGATGAGGATGAGATGATGATGATGATGATGATGATGATGATGATGATGATGATGATGATGATGATGATGATGATGATGAGATGATGATGATGATGATGATGATGATGATGATGATGATGATGATGATGATGATGATGATGATGATGATGTTGGTGGTGGTGGTGGTAGTCGTGGTGTCCTAGGCACCTCTTGTGGCCGTCTGGGGGCACCCATGGGAGCCTCGGGGGCCATGGGGCTGTCTTGGAAGATATCGATTCAAGGATGGGAGCTCCTCAAGTAAGCCCCCCCCCCAGGAGGCCAACATGTGGCCAAAACCTCCTGGCCAAAACGTGGCCAAAATGTCGCCAAACTGTGGCCATCCCTGGTTTTGCCTCTCGCCGAGGCCGTTTTGGACGCTCCGACGACCCGCGGTTTGGTCCGTCCAGGTAGGGGGAGGGTCAAGACACCCTCTCCGCACGCAAGCCGTCTAGCTTACTTCCACCAGCCCTCCTACCACACAAGTGGCATCCGAGTCTCGGCATAGCCAGGGGTCGCCATTGGATGTACAGCCATTGGGAACCAAAGCGGACGCCAGGTGCGCGACGCTCGCCGCGGGCTACACATGCGGTTGGTGTGCCACCCTTGTAAAAAACGTGATGCCCCCCCCGTCCGCATGGTCCAGATGCTGATGTGGGGGGCTTCAGCATTGTTCTGGTCCTGCGCATTGCAAGCATCATCATGCGGGCACCACCGTCGTCCCTGTCAAAAAACAATACAAAGTGATCGCGGGTGGCCAGCACAATATCCACGACGTTGTCGCAACGTGCACTGCATTGTTTTTGACACTGATGGTGGTCCTGCACAAAGCGGCTTCACTAAGGGTGCCCCGCCATCCCTGTCAAAAACAATGCAACGTGCTCACAGGGCCCCAGCGCACTGTTCAGATTTTGCTGCAATGTGCATGTCGTATTTTTTTGACAGGGATTGTGGAGGGTGTTGGCAGGGTGGGCCCCGCAATGTGGATTTTGTATTGTTTTTTGACAGGGATGGTGGGGGGAGTGCCCGCATGGTTCTGGGTTGGCTGCCGGCCAGGTGGGGGAGGAGGTGTTTATAAATAGGGAACAGTGATTAAGCCCCTCGGAAGGGGAAGAAGGGAGGTTGGAAGAGGGAACTTGCTAAAACACTCACGTCCTAAAGGGTCGGTGGGGTTAATATGAATCAAGCGATTCGTCATAGTAATCGTCATCACCACCAGCCTAGTCATGATCATGACTATGATCATGATCATGAACATGATGATGATGACGACGATGATGCTGCTGATGATGATGCTGATGATGTTGATGAGTATGATGATGATGCTGCTGATGATGCTGATGATGGTGGTGATGATGATGCTGATGATGAGTCATCATCCTCATCCTCATCATTCGAAGCATCCATTATCATCATCACCCGTATACTCATCCCCATCCTCAGTTTCATCTTTGTCTTCATCCCCCCTCATCATCCTCCTCCTCCTCATCAACATCATCACCATCGTCATCACCATTACCATCTTCATCAGCATCATCATCAGCATCATCCTCTTTGCCGTCTTAATTGTCATCATGCTGCTACGGCTTTCTCACCGAGAGCAGGCGCGAGAAGGCAAGAGGATCGTGGCCATCATGCGCCACGAGAACAAGATGAAGACAAAGCTGGGCCTGCAGCAGAACATCCTGCAGAAGAAGGCTCCCCAGAAATTCCGCACCATTATGGGCGACATGTCTGGCGGCCACTGAGCGTGCTCGCAGGGCTTCGGTCCTGGCCCGTGTCTGCTGCCTCTTTCGATGTTCATATCCTGTCATAGCAAACGGCCTCCCCCGGCATGCCATGTGGACATCGCCTCGGGAGTGCCGAGTCCTTGTGCTGATTCGCGGAACGTGTGAAGTAAGACATGCTCCCGGTATGCTTTCACAGGCGCCAGCTTCACCAGCTGGGGCTGTCTCCGGTGGTGTCGAGCTAGCGTTACTGCAATCATGTAGAGATAGTAGCGTCGGCGGGCCTCAAAGAGGTGTCGGGCCAAGGGGGTCCAGATGAGGATGACGACAAAACAATGAGGAGGACGACGACGAGGATAACGATGATGCTGATGCTGTTTTTGATGATGATGACGATGATGACGAGGAGGATGAGGAGGATGATAATGCTGACGATGATGCTGATGATGCTGATGATGCTGATGATGATGCTGATGACGCTGATGCTCTTGAGGATGCTGACAATTACGATTATGTTGTTGATGATGATGCTGCTGGTGAAGATGTCGCTGCTAATGATGATGCGGATAGTCACGATCTTGATGCTGGTGATGATATGACGATGATGAGGATGATGATGCTGATGCTGATGCTGCTGCTACTTGTGCTGATGTCGATGATGATGATGATGATGATGATGATGATGATGATGATGATGATGATGGATGATGAAGGTGATGATGATGATGATGATGATGATGATGATGATGATGATGATGATGATGATGATACTGTTGTTGATGATGATGGTGATGACGACGATGATGATGATGCTGCTGACAAGATTGATGATCAGCTGTTGTTGATGATGCTGATGATGATGATGATTGTGCAGGTGG
>CAUYUJ010016827.1:203918-206418 GCA_963575745.1 Prorocentrum cordatum | reverse complement strand
GAGGAGAGAGCAGGAGGAGCACCAGGAGGAGGAGGAGGAGGGAGGAGGAGGAGGAGGAGGAGGAGAGGAGGAGGAGGAGGAGGAGGAGGGAGGAGGAGCGGAGGCGGCGGCGGCGGCGGCGGCGGAGGCGGAGCGGAGGCGGAGGCGGAGGCGGGAGGCGGAGGCCGAGGCGGAGGCGGAGGCGGAGGCGGCGGAGCGGAGGCGGAGGGTAGGAGAGTGGAGGAGGAGGAGGAGGGAGGAGGAGGAGGAGGAGGAGGAGGAGGAGGAAAAGGGGGAGGAGAATGGGGAGAGGGATGGAGGAGGAGGAGGAGGAGGAGGAGGCGGAGGAGGAGGAGGAGGAGGAGGAGGAGGAGGAGAGGAGGAGGAGGAGGAGGAGGAGGAGGAGGAGGAGGAGGAGGAGGGAGGAGGAGAGGCGGAGGAGGAGGAGGAGGAGAGGAGGAGGAGGAGGAGGAGGAGGAGGAGGAGGAGGAGGAGGAGGAGGAGGAGGAGGGAGGAGGAGGGAGGAGGAGGAGGAGGAGGAGGAGGAGGAGGAGGAGGAGGAGGAGGAGGGGGGAAGAGAGGATGATGAGATGTTGATGCTGGTGCTGATGCTGATGCTGATGGTGATGATGATGCTGATGATGATGAGGAGGAGGAGGAGGGGGGAGGAGGAGGAGGAGGGAGGAGGAGGAGGAGGAGGAGGAGGAGGAGTCGGCTACGGCTTCGTCCCTAGTCTCGAGCGCAAGGCCCTTTCGGGCGCGGTGCTTGGTCCCCGACGCCTCGATCGGGGAGGAGCTGGGCAGCCGCATCTCGGAATTCTGTGCTGGGCTTGGTGTCGGGCAGAAGGATATCGTGGTCTGCCATGAAGCCCCCGCCAGGCATTTGAAGCGAGGTGATGAGTCCTTTCGACGTGGTGCCCATACCGCTGCCATTTGTTCGTTTTTCCTATTTTGGGGCCTCCTGGGAGGTTCTCACCATCACCGCTGGATTCGCCTCGAAATTCCGGTCAGAGCCCATCCCAGGAGAGATCCCAGTATCGTTACCTTTTGGTTTCCCCAGATCGATGTGGTGGTTTTGCAGATGGCTCGCTTGCAGAGGCGGCCGGTGCTGCAGGCGCCCCCAGCGAGTCAAGTCCGTCCAGTTGCGCGATTGCGGAGGTGGAGTCGGGTGGCGCGGGAGCGTTCGAGGAGCCCGCCGTTGGTATTGGTAAGTCGGCCTCCCGTGCCCCCGCCAGCGCCACCGCCGGCTCCCCCGCCGCCCCCCGCGGAGTCCATGAACGAAGAGAAGTTGGCTGTGAGGCACATCCAGCCGCCGCCGAAGCAGGTGCTGTTCGTCCTGGCGTCCCCAGTGCCGCCAGGGAGCTTGCCTGCTGCCACGGCCGAGGTCAAGTCGAGGGACGAGGAGAACATGGAAAAGGACAACGGGGCCGCGCGGCCGGCGGCGCGGCCGCCGCGCAAGCAGAACTGGAAGCTGAAGGACCCCAGGTCCGCGGAGGCCCAAAAGGGGCTGATGCCGTGGCCGCTGGCACCGCCGCTGCAGGAAGAGGCCTCGAGCTCCGCAGCGTCCGTGATGGCGCCAGAGAGCAAGCCGGCATCTCTCGCGGCGACCAAACTTTCCGGTCCGATGGATAGGGACCATGAGCGGCGAGCGGCCGCAGATGCTGCGTCCGCGCCGGCGGCAGCGCAAGCCGAAGGTCGCCAAGTCCGACGAGGCGAAGAAGGGTCTGGTGCGATGGCCGTTTCGGCCGCCGTCGCCAGCGGATGCTTCGAGCTCTGGGCTGGCGCCCCCATCTTCGTCCCCAGCGACCTCGACGCCACCGCCTCCGCCGCCTGTCCGGCACCTGCGCACTCCTCCTAGGAGGACTTGATGCCGGAAATGGCAGCAGAGGTGCACAAGCTGGTGAGTGCTACCTCTGCTGCTCAGTGTCCCGTGGACGATGCAGCCGTGGAGAGGTTCTTCATCGGCGACTGGGCGCGTCGGAAACGGAAACGGAAGAACAAGAGGAATAAGCTCGACAAACCGCCCGAGGAGAAGGAGGAGGAGGAGGAGGAGGAGGAGGAGGAGGAGGAGGAGGAGAAGCGGGAGGAGGAGGAGGAGGAGGAGGAGGAGGAGGAGGAGGAGGAGGAGGAGGAGGATGAGGAGGAGGAGGATGAGGATGACCTCGTTTCGGCCGAGCCGCCTCCGTGCTCTGAGGACGGCCCCATGGCACATTCGTCACTTGCTGCATGTTTGGCTGAGCTTATTTTTGGTTGAGGCTCGCCTTGGTCTCAATTGGAAGCGTTTGTCGGTTTCTGCTTTGGCTGAGTCTCCCTCTGAGGTTCGCTGTGGCGACACTTTGACACAGCTTACGCACACTGGTAGCGCCCTTTGCGCCCAGACCTCCTTGGAGCCGCCTCCTGTTAGTGGGGGGGATTCGTCCGAAACGCATCGTCTTAAGACTTGTGTTGGCACAGTGGGAGTTGTGGAGCGGGCTCCTTCGGTTGAGGCGCATCGGGCCCATTCGGCGCAGCAACATCGTGTT
>CAUYUJ010016827.1:181160-198818 GCA_963575745.1 Prorocentrum cordatum | reverse complement strand
TCCTCTTCCTCCTCCTCCCTCATCCCCCTCCTCCTCCGTCGTCCTCGTGTTCCGCGTCCTCCTCGTCCTCCCCCTCCGCGTTCTCGTCGTCGGCCTTGCGAGCCTCCTGCTGCTTGCACGGGACCTTGTTTCCTGCCAGGTATACGACGCCGCCGAGGTCGTCGTCGTCGTCGTCGCCGTCGCCGTCGTCGTCAATGTCGTCGTCGGCGCCGTCGTCGCCGTCCTCGTCGTCAACGTCGTCGTCGCCGCCGTCGTCGTCGTCGTCGCCCTCGTCGTCCTTGTCGTCGTCGTCGTCGTCGTCGTCGTCGTCGTCCTCGTCGTCGTCGTCGTCGTCGTCGTCGTCGTCCTCGTCGTCGTCGTCGTCGTCGTCGTCGTCGTCGTCCAGGGGGGACATGTCGGAGCAGAGAAGCTGGCCAGTGAACACCTCCAGGCCTTCGCGCGCCCAGTTCTGGGGTCCATCTTCTTGCGGCCGTCGGCCGCCGGCCGGGCTGTGCGGCCATGCCGTTCCAATCTCTGGTCTCACGACGTGAGCCCGTGGTGGGCAGGTGGGTCCCGGGAGGCATCCCGAGCCCCCCAGAGGAGACCCCCCCGGGAGGCACGATTTCTGGAGCGTCCTGGCACCTCGGACCTCCGAGAGAGGATGGGGCACCGCGCCCGAGAGGGGCAACGCGTTCGCCTGAGGGAGGCGGCGCCCTTGCGGGCCTCCCAGATGGGGTCCGAGCCGAGGATCACTGATCATCTGCTCGGACCCCATCTGGGGGGCCCCGACCCCATCTGCGACGCGGCTCGGTGTGGAGCCCGATGTCTTCCGCGCCGACGGTGCCGATGCATCGCCGATGCATTGTCGATGCGGCGCGATCCTCCGACCCCACCTGCCTCGGATCCCATCTGGGAGGCCTCGAGCCTCCTGGTCGCAGAGGCCCCTGGAAGGTGGCACCGCCCGTGTGCAGCTGCAGCCCCCCCCGCCGCAGCGCTGACGCTTGCAGGGGCGTTGCCCCTCTGTTGGGCGACGTGTAGGGCGTCGATCCCCACCTACACCCCTTTGGCCACCGTCGTCGTCCCCCCCACCCCCTTCTCCGCTCCGCCTTTCCGTCGTCCCCGTCGTCCCCCCGCTCCCCCCCTCGGCTATCTCCCTCTGGAAGCCACTGGAGGCTTCCAGAGGCCCCCCACAGGGGGGGCAAAACGGGCACACAAGACCTCAGAACGCCGATCCCCGCCCCACCCGATGTCGGTGACGACGACGGTCACATCCTCCTCCTCCTCATCAGCATCAGCATCAGCATCAGCATCATCATCAGCATCAGCATCAGCATCAGCACCAGCATCAGCATCAGCATCAGCATCAGCACCAGCATCAGCGTCAGCATCAGCATCAGCATTTGCATCATCATCAGGATCATCATCAGGATCAGCATCACCATCAGCATCATAATCATCATCATCATCATCATCATCATCATCATCATCATCATCATCATCATCATCATCATCATCATCATCATCACCATCACCATCACCATAACCATCATCATCAGCATCAGCATCAGCATTTGTTAGTGTTGCTATTTTTAGTGGTACCAATATGGTTCGCAGGAACATCATCAGCATTTGCATCAGCATCAGGATCAGCATCACCATCAGCACCATAATCAACATCAACATTACTATCAGCATTAGCATCATCGTCATCGTCGTCGTCGTCGTTGTCATCACCAGCACCATTACCATCACCATCACCGTCACCATCATCATCACCATCATCATCACCATTACCATCAACAATCACCATCACCACCACCACCATCACGTCATCATCATCCTCACCATCACCATCACCATCACCATCACCATCACCATCACTATCACCCTCCCCATCATCAGCATCATCATCATAATCAACATCATCCTCATCATCATCATCATCATCATCATCATCATCATCATCATCATCATCATCATCATCATTATCATTATCATTACCATCATCGTCGTCGTTGTCATCATCACCGTCATAAGCGTCACCATCACCATCAGTATCATTCACATCAGCATCATCAGCATCAACATCCTCATCATCGTCATCATCCTCACCATCACATCGTCGTCTGTTGGTTTCAGACCCCGCGGCCGAGTGGTTGGGGCTCCTTAGTTGGTCACAATCAAACTTTCTCTCGTTGTGTTTTCTGTTGTGCCGTGCGTTGTCTGGTGTCTGATCGTCAATGTGTGGTACGCGTGCGCACGAGTTCCTGCCCATCATGCCCTGTCTTGCTCCTGCCTAGGTCTCTGGACAGATACGGAGCGTGTGCCCTGTCGCCTTGATGCTTGCTGAGCGTTAGCAGGGTGGGCCCTCGTCGTTATGTGTGCGATTGTGCGTTCTCACCTTTTCTCAATTGTTTTGCCCATCCGTCCTCTCGACTCGGCGCGTCGCTTCATTTGCTCGCTACTCACCATCACCATCGCCATCACCAGTATCATAATCATCGCTATCATTATCACCATCATCAGCATAATCATTACTATCATCGTCACACTCATTATCATCGTCTTCTTCATCATCATCTTAATGCTTATCATCAAAATCATCCGCTCATCACCAACATCGTCAGCATCATGTCATCACAATCATCATCAGCATCATCGTCACCACCATCATCATCACCAGCAGCAGCAGAATTGCCATCATCACCGTCACCAGAAACATCCTCACCACCATCATCATCATCATCATCATCATCATCATCATCATCATCATCATCATCATCATCATTTACACCATCAACACCACCATCATGATGATGATCATCATCATGACCATCATGATCATCATGATCACCATCATCATCATCACCATCACCATCGCCGTCACCATCACCATCATCATCATCATCACCGTCACCATCACCGTCATCATCATCATCATCACCATCATCATCACCACCAACATCACCACCATCATTATCATCATCATGATCATCAGGATCATCATGATCATCATCATCATCATCATCATCATCATCATCATTGTCAACATCATTATCATCATCACCATCACCATCACCATCACCATCACCATCACCATCACCATCACCATCACCATCACCACCATCACCATCACCACCACCACCATCACCATCACCATCACCATCACCATCACCATCACCAGCACCATCACCAGCACCAGCACCATCACCATCACCATCACCATCACCATCACCATCACCATCACCATCACCATCACCATCACCATCACCATCACCATCATCATCACCGTCACCATCACGTGTCACCATCACCATCACCATGATCATCATCATCAGCAGCAGCAGCACCAGCAGCAGCATCATCAGTCTCATCGTTACTGATCGTCGAATTCGAAGCCGAGGCGCACGTCCAGGAGCCCTACAGGACGGACCCCGACGGCGGCCTGATGGAGGCGATCTTGGACGTTTGCCGGCTGTGGCCGGCCGTCGTGACGTGGACGTGGCTGGACGTCGCGGTGCACTCCTACCTGGACGCGGGTGCTCGGGCGGCAGCCGCGGACGTGCACCTGTCGACACACGCCGCAGAGCGATCCAATCGCCAGCGATGTGGCGATCGCGTCGCCGCCTTTGCAGCTGGCATCGGCGGCCGGCTGGGAGAGGACGCCTTGGCCATCCTGCGCTGGCTGCCACGGGAGCTGCCGCGGCGGCCGCGATGGCCGACGCCGTCCTGGGCGCCACTGCGCCGCTGCCGCCGCCGGCCGCAGGAGGTGGGGGAACGAGGAGGCCAGGGGGCGCCTCGGCTGAATTGAAATATCTGGGCGTCTAGTGGCATGCGACCGTAGGGCGGCGATCTCATCATCGTCTTCCTCGTCGTCCCCTCGCCCCCCCCCCTCGGCTTCCTCCCTCCGGAGGCCGCTGGGGGCTTCCAGAGGCCCTCCTCAGAGGGGCAAAACGGGCACGCAAATCCGCAAACGCCGATCCCCGCCCCACCCGATGACGATGATGGCAACGGTCACATCATCATCATCATCATCATCATAATCAGCATCATCAACATCATCGTCATCATTATCGACAGCATCTCCATCTTCAGTATCATCATCAGCACCAGCATCATCACCATCATCATCATCATCATCATCATCATCATCATCATCATCATCATCATCATCATCATCATCATCATCATCATCATCATTATCATCATCATCATCATCATCATTCTCAGCTTCATCTTCATCATCAGCTGCATTATCAGCACCAGCATTATCTGCATGATGATCATCACCATCATCATCATCCGCATCATCATCGACACCATCAGCACCATTATTATCATCATCTTCGACGACATCATCAGTTTCGTCCTCATCGTCATCGGTATCCTCTTCCTCCTTATCATCATCCTTACCATCATCATAGCCGCCCCCTCCGTCGCCCCCCCGCCCCGGTCGTTATCCCGCAGAGCTGCAATGGGCGGCCCCGCGCGGGTCGCCCCCTGGGCGACAGCGAGCGCGCCCGCGGCAAAGACGACCGCGGCGACGACCACGGCGACGACCACGACAACGACGGCCACGACGACCACGGTTAAGCCGGGCCTGTTCTTCTACAGGGGGAAATTAGAAAAATTGTCAATGGTCAAAGGTCGATTCTTTGACCGTGTTGTAGTATTTTTGAATATTTTGGAGTATTTTTTTCGCCCAACGCCTGCAGGGGACATGCCCGACTTGAGACCGCGGCGACGGCGACGACCAGGACGACGTCCACGGCCACGGCCACGGCGACGGCGCTGAGACCGACGACGGCCACGGCCGCGGCGACGGCGCCCGCGACGACGGCCCTCGGCGCTGGCGGCGGCGACGGCGATCCGCAGAGTGCCCAACGGCAGCGCCGCCGCGGCGGCCCGAACCCGCCGCCGGGCCCCCCGCTCCGCCCCGCCCCGCCTGCGAGCCCGGGCGCCAGCGGGGCCGGCGAGGCCGGCCCGGGGGGTGGGGTGGCGGCAGCAAGAGGAGAGATACAGACCCAGAGATCCAACGCATGTAAAAAATCCGGGCGGAGGTTTGTCGCAGACTTTGGCCCCCAGGGGCCCTCGCCGGGCCTCGGGGCCGTCACAAAACGATTCAGAATGAAAGACCAGTCCTTGGGAATGGGTCGAGACTTCCGGGGGCCCCGTAGTGGAAAAATCACGACATCGGATCTCTGGGGAGTCGGGCGATCGCAAACATGGATCAAAGGGGCGTGGATTCGCGACGGGCCCCAATTCCATGGGACATCGCGGACTTCGGCCGCCGAGCGAGGCGGCACCAGCCGCAGTTTGGGGAGGGCACCTCCCCCGACCCATGGATTTGGCGCGACCGCGCGCCAAATCCATGGATCGCTAAACCATGTTCGCGCGCCCCCCAGAGCGGATGCGGAGGCAGACGGGGAGGAGGAATAGGGGTGCCGTTACCGGTGCCCTTTCCTTGTTTTCGCCTCGCTGGGGCTCCCGGGAGGCCCTCGTCGTCACGGCCGGATTGGCCTCAGGTTTCTGGTCGGAGCGCGCCCCGGGAGAGATCCAGGGAGTAATTCGCGTGTTGGTGATTTCCTTGTTTTCCCTAGAGGGAGGGGAGGTGGAGGAGGAGGGGGAGGGGGAAGGAAACACCGAATGAAGAAGGATGGAAAGAAGGAAAGAAGGAGGATTGAGGTGAAGGATGTTCCAGGAGGAGGAGGATAAGAAGGAGGGGGAATAATGCAGGAGGAGGAGGAATGAGGAGGATTGGGGAAACCAGAGTGAACCAGATAAGATAAGAGATGCTGCAATACACCGGCCGGTCCCAGGCCCCCGCCTAGTACGCCCCTGCAAGTCATCGTTCTCACTACAAGGAGCGCCCTTTCGAAACATCAGCACCGTTGGGCCTGCCATTTTGGCGAGGGCCCCGCTTTGAAAAGGCACTGCCTTGCATCATTCTGGCATACCATCAGGGGCGCGAAGACTGACCATGCAGTTCACCCAGGTGTCCAGCGAGATCTTCCTCTCTAACACAAAGACAGCCCCCCATCCGTGCAGTCCCCTCTTCTGGCAGTTGTTGCACTGAAAAACGAGACCGCGCGGCGCGGAGGCGAGAACCCCATTTTGAAAGCGACGAGTGCCCAATCCTCAAGCAATTTGCAAGTTTTTGGGACGACTGGTTGCGGCGCCAATGCGAACAGCCCGCTTTGAAAAGGAACGCCCTTCAGCCGTGAAGCTAGTTCGGAGCTTCGGGAGCGAATGCGCGAGGAAGGCGAAAACGCCATTTTGAGAAGGACCGCCCGTCCATCCCTGACACTGTTGTGTCGGAAATGTTGGAGACCGATGTGCGTGGCATTGAGGCGACAACAGAATTTCCAAGAAACACGTTCCCTCTCCATCATAACAGTTGCTGCGTATGTTTAATACGAATGTGCGCGGCGCTAAGGCAAGAACCACGTTTTGAAAAGGGCCCCATTCCGTCCGTGAAACTGTGGCAACATCCTGAGACGGATGCGCGCGGCGCTTATCACATAAAAAACACCGCCCTCCATCCGCGAAGCTGCCGGACACTCTAAGACGACTGTGCGTGGCTCTAGAGCGAGGTCCACATTTTGAAAACCACTCGCCTTCCATCCTTGACGCTGCTGCAAACTTTTCAGAATAATGTGCCTGGCGCGACAACATCATTTTGAAAACCACCCACCCGCCCATCCATTCTTGAACTTGTTGAAAGCTTCTGGGGCGAATGTGCGCGCAAGAGACCCGCCCTACATATGTGAAGCTGTTGCAAAGTTCAAGCTTCAGGGCCACTCGTCGGGGGCAAACCTCAGGCGAATCACTTATGCGAAGGCCTTGCGGCTGGTGCCGCCGTCCCTGAAGGGGGACGATGACGACGACAACGACGACGACAACGATGACGTCGGTGATAACGAAGACGCTGACGGTGTGGAGCCGAAAGATTCTCCCAGGGAGGGGTGCTCCCCCCGGTGGGGGGGTCACAACTCCCAGAGCCCCCCCACCCTCTCGGGATCCCCCCAGGACCCCCCCTGGGATGCCCCAGGACGCCTCCCCGGGATCCCCCCGTGGCTGGGGAGGGATCAGAGGGACGGGTCTTCCCTTCGACTCGATTGCGACGTTGCTCCATTTCCCTCTCGCTGGAACTCTTGAGGGGAGAGGCGACGACGACGAGGCCGACTCAAACGGAACAGCCTCCCATACACGCCGACAGTGTCGGCGGATTTATATGGATAAGGGATGGAGGAGGAGGAGGAGGAGGAGGAGGAGGAGGAGGAGGAGGAGGAGGAGGAGGAGGAAAAGAGGACATCATGTCTCCTGGGCGCCCCCTGGGGGCAGCTGAGGCCTCTTGAGGGCCTTTTCGGGACCTGTACGCGGCCTCTTCGCGTTCGGAGACTGTGCTGGGGCACTCTCCGGGCCGTCGCGGGGCCCTTCTAGGGTGTTTCGGGCTTCCGTGGAGGTCTGCGGGGCCGTCTTGGGGCCCTCGTGGGCCTTCTTGCAAGCCTCTTGTGGGCCTCCCTATTGAGCTGTCTCGCAAGCCTCTTGGGGGCCTCTTGGGCCGTCTTTGGGCACTCTTGGGCCTCCTGGGCCGTATTGGAGCGTCGGAAGCTTGAAAAGGCGAGAGCGCTGAGACCATGGAAAAACACATACAGAAATTATTGATTTTGGCATTATGGAACTCCTGCAGTCTTGGGGCCTCATGGACTCATGGACCGTCTGGAGTCTGGAGGGCATCTTGGACCGTCCTGGAGTCCCTTCAGGTCGTCTTGGATCACCTCGGGCCAGCTTGAATGACATCCTGGCCATCTTGGGGAGGCCTCCTCGAGGCCATCTTGAGCGGGAAAGCCGTCGGGAGACTTCTCGCCCGGGTCTTTCTCGGTGGCCGGCGGGATCGGCCGAAGACTTTTGGGAACCCTTAAACAAGGTTTGAACAGTAAGCGTTCAGCACGCCAGACACCCCTGTGACAAGAACAGGGGGCGGCGGATCGAAGACGCCTACGGCGAATCATCGCCGCACCCTGCTTGTTCGCATTGCCCATGTGGCCGAGCGTTGTGGCAAGAGCTCTTCTAAACTATCGGACCATGTGTTCCCCCAGCCGTTGTGGAGATCCTTCGGGAAATACCTGGGGGAGGATGGCGGGGAAGACCAGGAGGAGGGGGGGGAGGAGGAGGAGGAGGAGGATGAGGAGGAGGAGGGGGCATCTTGGGAGCCTCTGGGGACACGCTCGGGGCCTCCCGGGAGCTTCCTGGGAGCCTCTTGGAGGCATCTTGGGGGCCGCCTTGGGCCTCTTAGGGGCCTTGAGGGGCTTCTCGGGGGCCTCTTTGGCCGTTTTAGGGAATTCCTGGCCCGTCTGCACCGTCGGAAGCCGCCTTCGGGGCCTCTCTGGGCCGACTTGGGACCCTCTTGGGGTGCTCCAGGGCCGTCTTGGAGGCCATCTTGGGCGTCTTGGAGGCCTCTTTGGACGTCTTGGGGTCTCTTGGGGCCGTCTTTGGGGCCTCTTGGGCCGTTCTGGGGCCATCTTGGAGGCCTCTTGGGCGATCTTGGGGCGATCTTTGGGGGCTCTTGGGCCGTCTCGGGCCATCAGAAGGCCGGAAAGAAGCAAATGTCAAACTCCTTCAATCACTTATGGAACATCAATGATTTTGGCCTCTTCGGGCCTTCCTGGAGGCCCTCTTGGGGTCCTCTTGGGCCGTCTTGGAGACCTCTTGAGGCCTCTTGGGCCGTCGTGGGCCATCTTGGAGCCATCTTGGGCCGTCTTGGTGGCCTCTTGGCCCGTCTGACGCCGTTGGAAGCCATCTTGGGGGGCCTCTCTTGGCCGACTTAGGGCCCTCTTGGGTGCCCCATTGCCGTCTTGGAAGCTATCTTGGGCGTCTTCGAGGCCTCTTTGGCCGTCGTGGGGCTCCGTCATGGGGGACTCTTGGGCCGTTCTGGGGCCATCTTGGAGGCCTCTTGGGCGATCTTGGGGCGATCTTTGGGGGCTCTTTGGCCGTCTCGGGCCATCAGAAGGTCGGAAAGAAGCAAATGTCCAAATCCTTCAAGCACCTATGGAACATCAATGATTTTGGCCTCTTCGGGCCTTTCTGGAGGCCCTCTTGGGGGCCTCTTGGGCCGTCTTGGAGACCTCTTGAGGCCTCTTGGGCCGTCGTGGGCCATCTTGGAGCCATCTTGGGCCGTCTTGGTGGCCTCTTGGCCCGTCTGACGCCGTTGGAAGCCATCTTGGGGGGCCTCTCTTGGCCGACTTAGGGCCCTCTTGGGTGCCCCATTGCCGTCTTGGAAGCTATCTTGGGCGTCTTCGAGGCCTCTTTGGCCGTCGTGGGGCTCCGTCATGGGGGACTCTTGGGCCGTTCTGGGGCCATCTTGGAGGCCTCTTGGGCGATCTTGGGGCGATCTTTGGGGGCTCTTTGGCCGTCTCGGGCCATCAGAAGGTCGGAAAGAAGCAAATGTCCAAATCCTTCAAGCACCTATGGAACATCAATGATTTTGGCCTCTTCGGGCCTTTCTGGAGGCCCTCTTGGGGGCCTCTTGGGCCGTCTTGGAGACCTCTTGAGGCCTCTTGGGCCGTCGTGGGCCATCTTGGAGCCATCTTGGGCCGTCTTGGTGGCCTCTTGGCCCGTCTGACGCCGTTGGAAGCCATCTTGGGGGGCCTCTCTTGGCCGACTTAGGGCCCTCTTGGGTGCCCCATTGCCGTCTTGGAAGCTATCTTGGGCGTCTTCGAGGCCTCTTTGGCCGTCGTGGGGCTCCGTCATGGGGGACTCTTGGGCCGTTCTGGGGCCATCTTGGAGGCCTCTTGGGCGATGATCTTTGGGGGCTCTTTGGTCGTCTCGGGCCATCAGAAGGCCGGAAAGAAGCAAATGCCCAAATCCTTCAATCACTTCTGGAACATCAATGATTTTGGCCTCTTCGGGCCTTCCTGGAGGACTCTTGGGGTCCTCTTGGGCCGTCTTGGAGACCTCTTGGGGGCCTCCTGGGTCGTCTTGGGCCATCTTAGAGCTATCTTGGGTGTCTTGATGGCCTCCTGGCCCGTCTGACGCAGTCTGAAGCCGTCTTGGGGGCCTCTCTTGGCCGACTTAGGGCCTCTTGGGGTGCTCCAGGGCCGTCTTGGAGGCCATCTTGGGCGTCTCGGAGGCCTCTTGGGCCGTGTTGGGGCCCGGTTGGGGCCGTCATGGGAGGCTTGTTGGGCTGTCGTGAGATCATCTTGGAGGCCCTGAGGGCCATCTTAGGACGATCTCGGGGGCCTCTTGGGCCGTCTTGGGTTGTTGGAAGACCGGAAAGAAGCACATGCCCAAACCCGTCAATCATCTAAGGAATACCTGATTTTGGCCTCTACGGGCCCTTCTGGAGGACGTCTTGGGGGCGTCTTGGGAGCCTCTGGGGCCGTCTAGGGCCATCTTGGAGGCTCCCGGGGCGGACTCGGAAGCATCTTGGAGCCATCTTGGGCCGTCTTGGTGACTTCTTCGGCGGACTTGGAGGCAACTTGCACCATCTTGGGCCATCCTGGAGGCCATCTTGGGCCAACGTGACCATCTTAGAAGCCATGTGGAGCCGTCTTGGAGATTCGCTTCCGGACGTTGTGCTCGTTTGGGCGCCTTCCTCTGGTGGCCAGCGGGATCGGCCGAAGCCCCATGGGGAGTTCTTTTGGAAAAAAAACCAAAAACAGAAGCCGCAGGATCTAGCACGCCAGGCACCCCTGTGGCAAGCCAACAGGGAGCGGCGGATCTAGTAGTCTTCGGCCCATCTCGCCCCACAGGGCCTGGGTTGTAGCTCAGAAGCCTCGCAGGTGCCTGTCGGGATCTCTCGGGAGGCCTCTTAGAAGTCTCTTAGAGGTTTTTTTTGGGGGGGGGGCCTCTCGGGGGCCCCTCGGGGCCCTCTTGGGGTCTGTTTGGGGGGGCGTCTGGGGGGGGGGCCTGGGGCCTGCTGGCGGTCTCGGGGGTCATCTTGGGGCGGAGGGCTCGAACTGTCGGTTCGTGTTCTCCCTGTCGGGACTCCCTTGAGGCCCTCCTGGGGCGTCTTGGGGGGCCTCGTGGGCCGTTTGAGGCCCTCTTGGACCGTCTGGGGGTCTTCTTGGGGGCCTCTTGGGTCGTCTTGATGTGATATTGGGGGCCACTTGGGCCATCTTGGAGCATCGGAGGTTCGAAATGGGAGAACGCTAACATCAATCGAAGACGGACGGGCCATCAATGATTTTGGCGTAGTATTGGGCCCTCTTTGGGAGACCTCTTGGAGCCCTCTTGGGGCGTATTGGGGGTCTCTTGGGCCGTCTGGCGGCCGTCCTGGGCGTCGTGGAGCGATCTTCGGGCGACTCGGAGGGGTCGACGAGAGACGTCGTTATCGTGATCGTGGTGGTGGTGGTGGTGGTGGTGGTCGTCGTCGTCGTCGTCGGCGTAGTAGTCGTCATCGTCGTCGTCGACGTCGTCGGCGTCGTCGTCGTCGGCGTCGGCGTCGGCGTCGGCGTCGTCGTCGTCGGCGTCGGCGTCGGCGTCGGCGTCGTCGTCGGCGTCGGCGTCGTCGTCCAGAGAGCGGGTGGGCGGGAGGCGGAGGGATGCCGACCACGAGGGCGGGCGAGGACGGCGGCGACCACGACCCCGGCGCCGTCGGCGGCGACAGCCACCCCGCACCGCGGAGGCCAGCGGGCGGTTGGCGGGGCCGCCCGGGTCCCTGGCCCCGCAGCGCGGGTCGGCCGGCGCCGAGGAGCCGTCGCAGGGCGCGGCAGCTTTTCCTGGCCATCCCACTCAGGAGGGGAGAAAAACACACAGGCACAATGAATCGTCGATCCCCCAGGAAACTATGGGAAAAACTATGGCAAGTGGGGGGGAAGACAGAAACCCAGAAAAGATGGGAAAATATGAGGAATCCTGTTGTTTGTGTGTGTGTGTGTGTATGTATTTCTGTGTCCCAGGGCCCCCTCGCCCACGTTCGGCACACCCCGCACACCGCTTCGGGGTGCCCTCCCGCGGTGCCCCGTGCTCCGTCCCTCTCGCAACGCGCGCTGCCCGTGATGCAAAAAGGTGATGTCCTGCGTTGCTCGCAGCTGCAGGTGGTTCCTTCGCAGAACTACTCTGTCATACAGCCGGGGCCCTGCAGAAAGAACCCTTTTCGTTGGGGAGGGGCTCGGTGTTCCTTGATTTTTCTACAGTTTGCCTTCTGTTTTCCTGAGGTTTCCCATGGGAAATCGAAGTTCAACTTATGGGAGAAAGGGGCCCCGTTCCTTATTTAGGGTTCCTTAGGTCAAGGCCCCGACTGTACTTTCCCGCCCATCCTGTGGTGTTGGGTCTTCGTTTTGAAGGGACAGCGCCCCGCGTTGCTCCTTTCTCCTTCCTCCTCCCCTCGGGGAGGCATAAGACTCGAGCAAGCCGGGACTCGGGTTCGCCGACGTTTTTTGGCGAGCGCGTCCTGGATTTTGACGGACGGTCCGATTTTCGTGGGATGTTTGCAGCGGGAGCTCGCGTCAAATTTCAGATGGGGCCTCGTCATTTTCATGAGGGCCCCGTCGGGCCAACCCGAGTCCCCCGCACACCAGTCTTCCGTTTCACCGATGCTCCCCCCCCCTTGCCTTTGCCCTCCGCATGTGTCTGCCTCGGCCCCCCCCCCCGCACGTTTCGTGGCCCCACCGGGAGCTCCGCCGAAGGCCCCAGTGGCAGTAGCCACATGCGTCTCCCCCGCCCAGTTCGGCCAGCATACCCCTCGCACGTCTCGTGGCCCCATGGGGAGCTCCACCGAAGGTCTCAGTTGCAGTGCTCGTATGCGTCCTCCCTGTCCATTTCGGCACACCACTCTCATGCTTCCTGGCCCCATAGGGAGCTCTGACGAAGGCCCCAATGGCACTGCTCCCACGCGTAACCCAACCCGTCTCGGCACACCCCTTGCACGTTTCGTGGCCTTAGAGGGAGCTCCACTGAAGACGATGCATTGCATTACTCCAAACTGTATATGGTTAGGTCTTTCGCGGGGACAATTTTTTTGGGGAGGGGGCGGGGGAGTTCGCCTGGAGGTCGCTGGGGGTCCCTGGAGGTCCCTAGGAGGAGGAGGAGGAGGAGAAAGAGGAGGAAGAGGCGGATGAGGAGAAGGAGGGAAGAGGAGGAGGAGGAGGAGGAGGAGGAGGAGGAGGAGAAGGAGGGAAGAGGAGGAGGAGGAAGAAGAGGAGGGAAGAGGAGGATAATGATGAGGATGCTGCTGCTGATGATGATAGTGCTGATGCTGATGATGACGATGCTCATGATGATCATGATGATAACGATGACGATGCTGATGATGTTGCTGATGATGCTTCTTGATGATGATGCTGATGCTGATAATACTGATGATGATGCTGCTGCTGATGTTTATTCTCATTCTGATGATGCAGTTGATGATGCTGCTGATGATGCTGATGCTGATGAGGATGAGGATGAGGAGGAGGAGGAAGAAGAAGAAGAATAAGAAGAAGAGGATGGTGATGCGGAGGACGAGGAGGACCCGTGCAAACCCAAGACTCATCAACGCTGTTGGAATCAACCTTCCCTCCAAGTTCCATTCCATAGGTCCCTACATGTATTCATGTTCACTGAGGGTAGCGCCCCGTTGGGAGAGAACCATCCGAGGATCCTGAAGCATGCCCGAACGCCAACTAGGGTCTCCAACGCCACCAATCAACCTGACTGTTACGTCTTGACGACCCTGACTCGTGTCAGGATATCATCCATGGGACTTCAACACCGCGAGCCAACGTGACTGCGCCCTGACAATCGTGAATCGTTCCGAAGCACCATTTCTAGTACGTTGACTATGGGAATCCGTCAACCGATTGCAGATGTTTAAGACGAGTGTGCGCGGTGCTAAAGCGAGAGCCACATTTTGAAAAGGGATCCGTGACGTTCTTGCACATGTATACGACGAGTGTGCGCAGCGCTAAGGCGAGAACACCATTTTGAAACCACCCTCTTCAATCCGTAAAACTTTTGCAAGTTGTTCAGGCGAGTGTGCGCGGCGCTAAGGCCACATGACCAGTTTGAAAGCCACCCGCTCTGCACATGTGAAGGCGTAGCCAACTTTTTGAGCTTCAAGATCTTAGATGGTAAGGACATCTCAGGCGAACCGCCCGACTCGCCCTTCAGACGGGCCTTGGGGTCTGTGGGGCGCGACAGGGAGGAGTTATACATAAGGAAATGTATTGCGGAGGAGGTGGAGAAGGAGGACGAGGAGAAGGAGGACGAGGACGGGGATGTAAGAGGCGAAGGAGGAGGAGGAGGATGAGGCGGAGGAGGAGGAGAAAGAGGAGGAAGAGGAGGAGGAGGAGGAGGATGAGGAGGAGGAGGAGGAGGAGAGGAGGAGGAGGAGGAGACACGGAGGAGGAGGAGAGGAAGAGGAGGAGGAGGAGGCGGAGGAAGACGAGGAAGCGAGGAGAGGAGGAGGAGGAGGAGGAGGAGGAGGAGGAGGGAGGAGGAGGAGGAGGGAGGACGAGGGCCAGGGACGATGAGGAGGGGGAAGGTGAGGATGAGGAGGATGGGAGCAGAAGGAACATGAGGAGGAGGAGGAGGAGGAGGAGGAGGAGGAGGAGGAGGAGGAGGAGGAGGAGGAGGGGGAGGAGGAGGATGAGGATGAGGATGAGGATGAGGAGGAGGAGGCCATTTTGGGCCATTTTTCTGTTCGGCCCCCTGGCGCCCTGCCCGCGGACAAAACCAGGTGCCGTCGAAGCGGCGGTCACGCCGCGCCGCCGTCGCCGAAGGGCGACTCCCAGCCTGCCGCCACGCGCGCCCGCGCCCAGCGTGCCGCGGCGGCGGGCGAGGCGAAGCCGTGGAGCGCGGCCGCCTGCCAGGCGTCCGCCACGGCGGGCCGCAGCCCCCAGCACGGCGGCCGCCCGGCCCCAGCGGGGGCCCCAGCGCCGCCCGCCGCGCCAGCGCCGCCGTGGAGCACCGCCGCGAGCCGCGCCTGCTCCTCCTCCGTGGGCGCCTGCGGGGCCAGGAGCCGAGCCGTGCTCTTCGGCTCCTGAAGGCGCATCAGGAGCCGCCTCGCCTCCGCCGCCCTCTCGCCAGGGGCAGGCCGCCCCTTGCAGCTGCCCAGCAGGCCAGTCCCTGCAGGAGGGGACCTCTTCCAGAAGCGGCAGCCGCACTTCAGGCACCAGGCCATGGCCCCGTCACCGTTCACGAGGCGCGAGACGACGATGCAGTGCCCGCGCACCTCCCGCGCCACGCCTGCTCCAGCCACAGCTGCCTGCAGCTCGGGGGCAGCCACAGCTGCATCCGCGAGCTCGTCGGCGGCGGCCCCTGCGGCGGCGGCGGGCGGCTGGCCGAGCTCCGCGCCCGCAGCGGGCCCAGCAGTAGCAGCAGCAGGCGCCTGGCCGAGCTCGAGCTCGGTCTCGAGCGCCGACGCAGCCACCTCCGCGTCGGCCAGCTCCGCCGCGTCCAGCGCCGCCTGCGGGATGTCGTAGACGAGGCCGGCCGTGCCCACCACCCCGTCAGAGTCCAGCGTCTCGTGGTCCACCATGGTGGCGGCCAGCTCGCCGACCCAGCGCCCTAGCTCCTCCACACGCCAGGCGCACGCCTGGAGGAACCAGACCAGCTCCTCGTCGATCGGCCACAGGGCGGCGCCTCTTTTGGCCCACAGGTCAGCTGCCCTGTTGCCTTTGATCACGAGCTCCTCCTCCCAGGAGGACGCCGCGGCGAGCGCCTTGTGCGCCTTGACCTTGCGCACTGTGGCCGACGGGCCAGGCCCTGCCCACCACTCCTGCCACAGGTGGCGGCGCGCCTGCAGCGGCGCGAGGGCCTTGCCCCGCGAGAGCGCCAGGCCGACCGTGCCCGCACAGTCGCAGAGGACCTCGAGGCCCGAGCCGTCGTCCGACGGCTGCCAGAACTGAGCCAGCATGTGGAACGCGTAGTCCTCGCCGTCCCTGGCCTTCTGCTCGGGTCCGTACATCCGCGGGACGATGCCGTGCATCCCGCCGATGACCTCCCCGCTGAGGCCGATCTGCACCACCGCCCAGCCAGCGCGGCGGGCCCCTCGCAGCGCAGGGAACCTGGCGCTGCCGTCCACGTAGACCCTGACCGCGAACTTCGAGCCAGGCGGCACGCCGAACCAGCGCGGGGCCGCGAGCGCAGCGTCTGCCGCCGCGGGGAAGGCTAGGGCAGGGTCGGGGCAGAGCGCACGCGCGAAGAGCTCCGCCGCGGCGTCCCCGCGCTGCGCCACCAGCCGTGCCCCCTCCAGCAGCTCAGGCGAGCACGCGTCCCGCCGCAGCGGCTGCCAGGCGTCGCACTCGAAGGCCCTGTGCCGCAGCGTGCCACGACCTCCGCAGAGGCGGCAGAGGCCGTCGCGCGCCTTGCCCTCCTTCCAGAGGCGCTCCTGCGGCCAGCGGGAGCCGCCAAGGACCGCCACGAGCGCACGCCTGTGGCGAGCCTGCCAAAGCGGCGGCGGCGGCGCGGGCCCCTGGCAGCCTGCGCCATTGGCGGCCTCGGCGGAGGCCTGCTCCTCGGGGCGGCGGCGCGCATGAAGGAGGCGCTCCAGCCCCTTCCAGTTCACAGGCCATGCCCAGGCGCCAGGCCCGCGCAGCCGCTGCAGCGCGAGCACATCCGAGGCCAGCAGCGCCGACGTCGCACCACCTGCACCAGCATGACTGGCGAGTAGAACTCCAGCGAGAAGACGCGCGCCTGCCAATCGATGACGGCATTGTAGGCCACCATCTCGGAGCCGACCCGCCTCAGCGCCAGCACACACGCCTGTGCAGGGTCGCGGCACTGCCCCCAGGGGCGGCGAAGGTCCAGCAGGCCTTGCGCCCCGAGCCAGCACTCCTGCACCACCGCGGCGCTGGGCAGGCCCGTCTCCAGCGTCATGCCCCAGGAGCGCGCCACCTCCACCGCGTGCACCACGAAGGGGTCGCGGTAGGCGGCGCCGTGCTGCGCCCGCAGCCGCAGGCCAACGCTGGCGCCCATGGGCAGCCTGCCCTCCGCGCGCATGGCGGCGACCCGCAGGCCGTGCAGCTTCCCGCGGGCGAGGCCCGTCACCGCGGAGCCCCAGACGGCGGTGGCTGTGGGGCTCCCCCTCTGGATGTGGCCCACCTGCGCACCAGCACTGCGCAGCAGGCGCGCCCGCGCACTGACCGCCGCCGCGCGGCCGAGCCGCGCGTCCTGCTCGCCCACGCGCCTCCAGCGCCCGTCGGTGGCGTCGCCACCGAGGCAGCGGGCGCTTGTCCAGCGGGCCAGCGGCCCGTGCGCCCAGCAGCCGTCCAGCGCGTCGCCCAGGTCCTCGCTGTTCACCAGGTAGCCCGTCTTCGCCTCCGAGATGACCAGCCCCATGGCGACCAGGCCCTCTATGAGGGCAGCCATGGCCCTGGGGAGCTGCTGCACCACCTGAGCCTCGCCGCCGACCGCCTGCAGCAACACGTCGCCAACGACGTTCTGCAGGCGAACCACATGAGGAGGAGGAGGAGGAGGAGGAGGAGGAGGAGGACGAGGAGGAGGAGGAGGAGGAGGGGGAGGGACGAGGAGGATGGGGACGGATAGGGGGGGATGATGATGATGATGCTGATGATGATGATGATGATGATGATCATGATGATGATGATGATGATGATGATGATGATGATGATGATGATGATGATGATGCTGATGCTGATGCTGATGCTGATGCTGATGCTGCTGATGCTGCTGATGATGATGATGCTGATGATGCTGATGATGATGATGCTGTTGCTGATGATGATGATG
>CAUYUJ010016827.1:180000-181060 GCA_963575745.1 Prorocentrum cordatum | reverse complement strand
AGCGGAGAAGGAGGAGGAGGAGGAGAATGAGGATGAGGAGGGGGAGGATAGGGAAGGGGCAAGGGGGAGGAGGAGGCGGAGGAGGAGGAGGAGGAGGGGGAGGAAGAGGAGCAGGCGTAGGAGGAGGAGGGAGATGAAGCGGAGGGGGAGGAGGAGGAAGAGGAGGAGGAAGGCGACGAACACTAATGATAAGACGAACACGACGAATATTATTACGAATAATAAGAAGAATGCGCGTACAACTAAGACTATGATATTAGTACTTGTGAGAATATTTAGAACACTACTACTACTAATCAGGCGAGGAATGCTACTACTACTACTGCTACTACTACTAATAATAATACTACTACTAATAACAATAATCAGTAACGCTGACAATGATATCATTCTTAATGTTAACAGCAGTAATACTAATACGAATACTAGTAATGCTACCAACAACAATATTACGCGTACTACTAATATGAACAATAATACGACTATTACAAACAATACTAATAATGCTTATACTAAGAATGTTAATACTAATAGCACCAACAAAAATATTATTAATACTAGTACTACTAATCATGGTAGTAATACTACTACTAATAATACCAATAAGAATAATAGTATTATTATTAATAATAATAATAATACTACTACTAATAGTAATAATAGTAGTAGTATTAGTCGTAATAATAATACTAATAATAATACTACTACTACTAATGATAATACTAATAATATTACTAATAATAATACTATTTTTAATAAAACTATTAATAATACTTGTAATACTAATACCCATAACAATGATAATACTAATCTCAATAATATTCATAGCAATAACAACAATAAACCTATTCTTACTAAGGGTAGTGAGGCTAATCGTAAGAAGGTGAGGAGGTGGAGGCTGAGGACGAGGATGCTGATGATGAGGATGAGGAGGATGATGAGGCGGAGATGGAGGCGGAGGCGGAGGCGGAGGCGGAGGCGGAGGCGGATGATGGTGATGAGGAGGGGACGGAAGAGGAGGAGGAGGAGGAGGAGGAGAAGGATGATGAGAGGATGAGGA
>CAUYUJ010016827.1:95000-175000 GCA_963575745.1 Prorocentrum cordatum | reverse complement strand
CATCGTCATCAACGTCATCATCATCATCGGGACAACATCATCATTACCATCATCATCTCATCATCAACATCATCATCATCTGCATCATCATCATCGGGACACAGTCATCATCATCAGTAACATCATCGTAATCATCATCATAATCGGGACACCATCATGATCACCATCGTGGTCATCATCAACATTATCATCAACATCGTCATCATCCTCGGGACACCATCATCATCATGATCATCGCATCATCACTATCGACATCCTCATCAGCAACAACATCATCATCATTGGGGTACCATCATCATCATGAGCAACATCATCATCATCATCATCAACATCGTCATGATCACGATTATCATCATCGGGACACCATCAGCATCACCATCATCATCATCATCGCCATCATCATCAGCATCATCATCGGGACGCCATAATCATCAACATCGTTATCATCACCATCGTTATCGCCGTGACACCATTTCCATCAACATCATCATCACCAACATCATGGGAAACATCATCATCATCATCATCATCATCATCATCGGGGCACCATCATCGTCATCATCAACATAATTATCATGAGCATCATCATCCTCATCATCGGGACACCATCATCATCGACACCATCATCAACATTATCATCATTTTCATCGGGACACCATCATCATCATCATCATCATCGTCATCGTCATCATCATCATCATCATCATTTCATCATCATCATCATCATCATCATCATGATCATCATCATCATCATCATCATCATCATCATCATCATCCTCGCGGGACACCGCGGGACACCGGCGGGACACCGGCGGGACACCGCGGGACACCGCGGGACACCGCGGGACACCGACGGGACACCGGCGGGACACCGCGGGCCACCGGCCGCCCGGAAGGGAATCATTTGGTCCGGCCGCGCCTCAGCCACAAGGACACCAGCGGGACACCGGCGGGACACCGCGGGCCACCGGCCGCCCGGTGGAGAATCATTTGGTCCGGCCGCGCCTCAGCCACAGGAGACTTTCCTCTCGCCCGCCCACGCAGCTTCGCCTCGCCCGCACGCACGGCACGCACGAACACGAAACCGAAATCGATTTCCCGGTAGGGGGGCTCTCCGTTCCACTTCGATCTCACCCCCTCACCTCCGATATATGTATAAATACACAAATACCTATACGACCACCCTGCGGGTGATAAGGAGGTGAGGGGGGAGGGGGAACCAACGTCTCAGTCAATCGATCTCGCTATCGATCTCACATTCGATCTCATTATCGATATCACTATCGATCTCGCTATCGATCTCACTATCGATCTCACAATCGATCTCGCAATCGATCTCACATTCGGTCTCACATTCGGTCTCACTGTCGATCTCACAATCGATCTCAGAATCGATCTCACAGTCGATCTCACATTCGGTCTCACATTCGGTCTCACTATCGATCTCACTATCGATCTCACAATCGATCTCACTATCGATCTCACATTCGGTTTCACATTCGGTCCCACCATCGATCTCACAATCGATCTCATTATCGATCTCACAGTCGATCTCACTATCGATATCACAATCGAACTCCCAATCGATCTCACAATCGACGCCATCATCATCATCGTCATCATCGTCATCATCATCATCGTCATCATCATCATCACCATCGTCACCATCATCACAATCATTACCATCATCACCATCATCACCATCACCATCTCGCAGTCGATCTGACTATCGATCTCACAATCGATCTCACTATGGATCTCACAATCGATCTCACATTCGGTCTCACTATCGATGTCACAATCGATCTCACAATCGACGTCATCATCATCATCATCAACAACACCAACATCATCATCATCATCATCATCATCATCATCATCATCACCATCATAATCATCACCATCATCATCATAATCATCCACATCATCATCGGGACACCGACGGGACACCGACGGGACACCAGCGGGACACCGGCGGGATTCCGCGCGCCACCGGCCGCCCGGAAGGGAATCATTTGGTCCGGCCGCGCCTCAGCCACAGGGACACCGACGGGACACCGGCGGGACACCGGCGGGACACCGCGCGCCACCGGCCGCCCGGGGGAGAATCATTTGGTCCGGCCGCGCCTCAGCCACAGGAGACTTTCCTCTCGCCCGCCCACGCAGCTTCGCCTCGCCCGCACGGCACGCACGAACACGAAACCGAAATCGATTTCCCGGTAGGGGGGCACTCCGTTCCACTTCGATCTCACCCCCTCACCTCCGATGTATTCATACACACATACATATATGTATATACATCGGGCAGGTGGTTGCACTACACTGGCGGTCTCTGTCTCGGAGGTTTTGTTTGGATCGGAGTTTTCTTGCACCGCAGCTTTAGTCCCGGGTCGTGTTTTTTGAAGTGGTGGTATTTTTTCCCCCAACTTAAGGAACCTGAGAACCTGGAACTTAAAAACAGCGGACGACAGGGAAGGATGATGAGGGAACGAGGGATTTCGGATGACAAAGTGAAGGATGAGAAAACGGGGAGATGGAGGATTTGTCTTTAATCTTGGTTAAGGATTCTTCAGCCAGGGTTGTAAGGATTCCCCGGTTCGTATTGGTTCGGTAGGGGCTCATGAGTCCAGATTCCTCCGTACGCTTCTCTTCGTATGCATTCCTTGGTAACGACTCACTACTCAGGAGTGCATTTTTCGTTTTTTTGTTGGGTTTCTCTCTCTCTCTCTCTTCCTTTCCTTCTCTCTCCCAGCTCGCAGCCTCTTGCTCCCAAAGCGCCGCGAGGGCCCCCCACGGGAGTCCCTCGGCAGGCGGTTCTCGCCTCGGGAGCGCAGGCCTGGCGTATATCACAGGGGGCCCTGACGCTGGGAGAGCACGAGCCTGGCTGCGCGAGTGCGCGGAGCCGTCGTCGTTTGCAGAGGGATCGTGGGCAGCTTTCCCCTTCCCTCCTCCCTTCCCTCCTCCTCCGTCCCTGCTCCTCTTTCCCTCCTCCTCCTTCCCTCCTCCTCGTCCTCCTCCTCCTCCTCCTCCTCCTCCTCCTCCTCCTGAGGGCGCCCAGAAGAGGAGCGTCCAAGAGGGGTGTGTGCGCAGCATGGCCCGAGGCGCAGCTTTCAGGAGGCAGTTGCCTCGGGGGCGCGGATCTCACGTAACTGATGGAGGATTCCGACCTCGGGGTTGTGAACCTCGCGTCTTGCCACGCGTCCTTGCCCCCCCCCCCTTCCCCCAGGGTATTCTGACACCCCATGGTAGGATGGCAAAAGACGGCCGGCTTTTTTGGCCCCCCCCATCTGCGCGGACAGCATCAAGTGTCAGTAGGAAGCAGAACGTAGTATTGCAACATGGAGACCGGAAGCTGGAATTGGTACAGGAAGCAGGACACCTCTGCCACGCAGCCGGATGGCCCCACAAGGGTGCCTTTGGCCGTACACCTTAGGCGATGCTTAAGAGAACTTAAGTTTTCGGCCAGAGTCTCGATTATTCTTAATGTTTCAATGTAAATCCTATGATTTTGATAGAAGTTTTGGGTTTTTAGTCCAATTCTGAGACTATGAATTTCTTAACCCATGATTTCTTAAGCATTTCGCAGGGTGTACGAGTCCCGTGCGGCAGCCCTGCTCGAGCGCATCGCGCAGCGCCCCCCGCCGCTGACCGACCATGACGCCTACAGTGTTCGGACTTTTCTGGGACGACGCTATGTCTTGTCCGATTTCCCGGTCCCCCTCCTGACGCCCCCGCCCTCGCCCGGCCCCGGCTGTCATCTCGGCTCGTCTGAGATCTGGTTCTGGCGTCCCAGTGCCCCGCGGGCATGCGGCACGCGAGTTCTAGTTGGGCAAAGGAGCGGTTCCTGGTGTGTGGTTACTTTTGCCTGCTGTTTTTTTCGATGATTGAGTCGTTGACTGGCATTCGCTCCTCCTCCTCCTTCTTTCCTTATCTGCTGTATGCAGATCCTTGCTTCTCTCGTGCGGTGTCCGTCTGCTCCCTAGCCCCCCCGAAACAAAAAAGCAAGGGGCCCGCAGACCTGGCACGCATCGCGCGTCTGATTGCAATTGCAGACCCAGTCCAGGTCGGTCCAAGCCGGCGCAGCTCAATGCACGTCCTCCCCAGGCCCCTGCCCCAAACCGTAGGGTAAGACATCCGGGGGGAGGAGGCGGAGGTGGCGGAAGAGGAGGAGGAGGAGGAGGAGGAGGAGGAGGAGGAGGAGGAGGAGGAGGAGGAGGAGGAGGAGGAGGAGGAGGAGGAGGAGGAGGAGGATGAGGAGGAGGAGGAGGAGCATGAGGAGAAGGAAGAGGTGGAGGAGGAGGAGGTGGTGGAGGAGGAGGGGCCAGGTGGGGGCGGGGGACCCTCACAAGTGGGTTTCGGGGCTCTCTGGGCCCAGCTCGGGGGAGCTCGAGGCAACGATGAGGCGCCGTGAAAAATATCAGATGGGCACACTGTGCTTCTTTTCCGGGCGGGGGGTAGGCGAGGCGGGCGCTTTTGTTCACCTCTCCACTCCCCACCTCCCTCCCTCCGCTGCTCTTCCCTCATTCCCTTTTCCCTTCCCTCTTCGTCGTCGTCGTCGTCCTCGTGGCGGGAGCACGGGGTGCCAGCGGTGCCAGCGAGGACGAGCGACTCGATGGACGCCAGCAGCTCCGGCGCTGTCGACGTGGCTTCGCTGGGGTCTACAGAGGCCCCGTCGTCGTATTTGTAGTCGTCGTCGTACTGTGCCGACATCGTCGTCGTCACCGCCGCCGCCGCTGCCGCTGCTGCCGCCGCCGCCGTGGGCTTCGCCTTCGCCGCCGCCGCATCGCCGCTGCCGCTGCCAGCGCCGTCGCCGCCGTGGTCGTCGCCGCCGCCGCCGTTGCCGCGCCATCGCTGGTAGTCTTCGCCGCCACCCCGGACCACGTGGCGGGGACTGGAGATTGCGGCGCGTATTCCCTATATCTTGCGTCATAAGCCTGGGCCCCGTAGCGGCGACCAGAATTGCAGGGATGCAATACCCTTCTGTTTAGCGATGCAGAACAGCGCCACTTCAAGGGGTGCTTTGGCGCTGGGCCATACGGGGCCCCCATCCAGGACACCCGCAGGTCTCTGGATGAGCTACTTCGGGGGTCCCCCCAAAACGCATCGCAGCTCAGGCCGACCCTGCCAAATCAAGGGCGCCCCCCATGTCCTCTCACACTCTGGCCTGCTGCACCATGTGTTCACTTGCGCGTGCGCCCGCGCCAAGCTCGGTGACTACAGTGGGTGTGGCTACGCTGGGGTGTGGTTGGCGCTCGGCGATGTCCAGGCTTAGGGAGTTCCGCGTTGCGCCAGAGCAGGGCTGGACCTAAACGGTGTTTTTGGCGATTTCGTGGGCCGTTTTCGTTTTGACTTCGTTTTGCGGTAAAGGCGGATTCGAGACAAAAGCGAGGGAAAACGAAAGCAAAACGAACACGAAAAACACCGTTTAGGTTCAGCCCTGCGCCAGAGGTCTGATGAGCCCTCGTCGTGGCGCGGCAGTGATCTCCGTCGAGGTCCTCGCCCGCCCCCCCAGGCGCGGGCTGCAGGCCACACCCTTTCCGGCGACGCGCCCAGGGGGGGAAGTCGGAGGGAGAAGGCCTTCTCAGAAAGTGGTGGGGCTTCTCAGAAGCCCTCTGGCCTTCCGAGAAGTCTTCCGTGTTTTCGGGGAACGCCTAGAACACTCCGCAGAAGGCCCCCGAGGCCCTCCTGGCCTTCTGAGAAGGCCCGCCCCTTCTCAAATTCCCCCCTAGGCTCGCCGCCGACCTTCGCAGACGACACCTGTCGGAGTCGCCTGCACACTGCTCTTGTCGGAGACCTAGAGGTGGACACCAACACCGAGATCGGCGGTGTGCCTTCACCGAGAGGAGATGTCCCCGACCTCGGCAATGGTGGTCATATTCGGGCTTCCTCACTGGCCGCACCGTCACCACCAACAGCATAATACTCCGGGATCGTCTCACCCCTGTGGAGGCGAGCCCCCTTGTTGGTGTTGGTGCCCATTTAGGGGGCCACATGCGAACCCTACCCCTACCCCACACGATTTCTGAGGGGGAGGGTGGGGTTCACTCCGCTCGGGAGCTCCCGAACGAAGTGAACCCCACCCTCACCCTCAGAAATCGTGCGGGGTAGGGGTAGGGTTCGCATGTGGCCCCCTGCCATTCCCAGGCCTCCGATCCTGCAGAAGGCCCTCGCGTGCTCCCGGCCGTCCCCGGCCTGCCGCCGCGGCTGCCGCGCTCGGGCGCCGCGCCGCGAAAGCACCGGCCCTCTCGGGGGAGCCACGGGCGGGCGAGGCGCGGCACGACGGCGCTCGGCCGACGCGGTGCGCCCTCCGCCTCCTGCTGGCGCGGCGAAGCGGGGCAGACATCGCGCCGCTTTCCCCCCGACCTCCACGCCGAAGCCAGAGATCCAACGTATCGACAAAAATCAAGACTCCTTCCCGTGGGGCCCGCACTGGTGCTCCTCCTTCCTCCTCGTCTGGGGCCCGCAATGGTGCCCACCCGTCTGCTTGTTCGTGATTGTCATCGCCGGGCCGCCGTCACGCCAGGCCTCCTCGCTGGGCGGCGCCCCCACCAAGGCGATGATGATGGACAAAAAGCAAGACGGAGGTTTTTCCCAGAGTTCGGCCCCCAGGGGCCCTCGCCGGGCCTCGGGGCCGTCGAGCAGCGACTCGGGACGAGAAAAAGACCGGTCCTGGGGAAGGGGTCGAGATCTCCGGGGACCCCGCATGGGAAAAATCACGACGTCGGATGTCTGGGAACCCACAGCAGCAGTGTGGCGCTCCGCCGCGCAGCAAAGGTACACAGACGTCCTCCACCGGATTGCTCCTGGGCCTCGGGGGCGGGCGGCGGTGCACGAGTCACCACCTGGGAGCCAGCGACTTTGTACACCACCCCCTCTCGGGGGCGGCAAAGAGGGGGGTGATGACTAGGGGGGGTGGATGTCATGGCGGGGGCCATGATATCCTTAGATTTCATGGCGCCTCTTCTTATTTCATGACGTCCCTGGCCCTCCCCTGGGCCGCGCACATGCCGCCAGCCATGATTTGCACCCCCCCCTCTTGGACGCCCCCCTCTTTGCCGCCCCCGACCCTCCCTGAGGGCACGTGGGAAGTTCGTCGGAGGGTGTCTGTGTGTGTGTGTGTGTGTATATATATATATATATATTCGCGGGTGGCATGCAGTCGAGGTTCATGATTCGTAGGTCGGCCCTGCCAAATCAAGGGTGCCCTTCGAGTCCAGTGCTTCGCGGCCCATGCTTTCTACATTCCTATGGCAACGTGGCCCTCCGAAGGGTCTTGAAACCCTCTCGCGTGTCCTCTCCGCACAGCCCCGAGTGTGAACATAAGAACCCGGCGGCCGCGCAGAGAGTCGGCCACGCGCAGAGGGGGTAGGGTTCAGTCGGGTATGTGGCTCTTCAGGAGGATTATTCCAGAATAGTAGAACAAATCGTCAGGTGACGGTTTTTTCGTGCTCTTCTGACTATTGTTCATGATTTCAGATTCGTTTTTTCATTTTTCTTTCGAAGCCCGCCTGTAGGAGGGCATGCCCTAGCTAAGGGTCGGGAGGGAGGGTGGGTGGATTGGGAACTCTGTGCCGTGGAGACCAGACGAAACGCCACAACGTGCTCTGGATCCATGGGCTCCTCGACGCGCAGGCGGCAGGCCTCGCGGGGGCAGAGCTGGAGCGACCGATGCCCTTGCCGCCCGCGGCCGCGCGCCGCCAACAAAGGGCCACCGGGCGGCGAGCAGGATGGCCCGGATCTGCTCGCGGGCGACGGGCGCCCCGCCGACGTCTGCCTGCCCTCCTCTTCCTCCTCCTTCTCCTCCTGCTCCTCCTCCTCCTCCTCGTCCTCCTCCTCCCGCCCCGGGACGGCCATCGCCGCGGGCGCGCCGCGGCGCGCGCCAAAGGTGGCGACGGCCGGCGCCCAGGTGGCGCAGCGGGGTGCCAGCGGCCTGGGACTTCGCGGTCGCTCCTGGCCTGCGCGCCGACCTCCTCGCTGCGTCTGCTGCGTCCCCCAGCGCAGCCACGGAGAGGTACGAGGAGTTCCAGCGGCAACGCCTGGACACCGAGCGCCCGTGCGCGGCGCAGGGCCTCACCTTCATACCCACGGTAGTGGAGGCCCACGGTGGCGGGTGGGGGCGCGAGGCCAGGAGAGCTTTCGCGATCTTGGCCAAGCGGGTGGCGGGGCGGACGCCGCCGGGGAGGAAGCCGCTTTCGTGGCGGACCAGCACGTAAAGCGACCCTCAGTCTCCCTTCGTCGGGGGGAACGCGCGGGCGGTGCTGCGGCGGCTGCAGCCGTCGATGGGGGTGGCTGCTGCGCGCCTCGCAGCGGCCACGGCGGCGGCTGCGGCTGGCGCAGTGCGAGTCGCCGTCGGCGCCGGCGTGCCCCTCGACTCCCCCTGACGGCCCCTGGCCTACGAAGGCCGACCGCCCCTGCGACGACCCACGACGACCTCCGGGATGATGACGACCCACGACGATCCCCCGAGTGCCGCCGTCGCCCTTCGGCCCCCCCCCGCCCTCAACGTGCTCGCTTACCCGGTGCAGCCCTTTCCGTGGCCCTCTCCCCCTGTACAGTCGGGGCCCTGGAGAAGGAACCCTTTTCGTTGGGGAGGGGCCCCGCGTTCATGAAGTGTTTCAGAGTTTGCCTCAGGTTTTCCTTATGCTTTCGATAGGAAATCGAAGTTTAACTTGTGGAAAAACGGGCCTCGTTCCTTATTTAGGGTTCCTTAGGTCAACGCCCCGACTGTATGTTTGTGTCTGCTCGCCGCGTTGTCCTTCCTCTCCCTCGTCCTCCTCCTCTGGGAGCCGGTGGCCCTGCCGCCCAACGGGTGGTCGGCTGCGCCGCACATGTCGGCCGAGTCAGGCCCTTCGTAGCCAGCAGAATTGTCGTTCTTCCTATCCCCCCTCCCCCCTCGTCCTCCTCGTCCTCGTCCTCATCGTCGTCGTCGTCCTCGTCCTCCTCCTCCTCGCCCTCCTCTTGTTCCTCGTCCTCGTCCTCCTCCTCCTCCTCCTCCTCTCCTCTCCTCCCTCCTCCTCCTCTTCCTCCTCCTCCTCCTCCTCCTCCTCCTCCTCCTCCTCCTCCTCCCCCTCCTCCTCCTCCTGCTCCGAATCGTTTGTCGCCGTTGCCGGCGCTTCGCGTTTTAACCCCTCTGAGAACGGTTTTTTTGGCGGGGGCGGCGGGGTCGGACAGGGTGTTCGCTGGTCGAGGCGAGCGCGGCCGCCCTCTTGGTAGGCTGGGACGCACGCCCATATGTACGGGACGCGTTGGTCGCTCGTGACCTTCGCCCAGCCGAACGACAACCTGCCGGGTGTGCGATTTCTCGTTTGCCCCTCGTCCGTCGGCGCCTTTCCTGTCTCCCCCCCCCCTGCCCGAGGCGCCCTGCCCGCCAGACGGCGCCGCCCCGCGCGCCTCCCCGATGGCCGCCGCGAGCGAGCCCGGCCAGGCGCGCCGCGATCGCGCTGGCGCCGCGTTTCGGGGTGGGGGGTTCCAGGCATTGCCCAAGGGATGCAGAGGAAGGAAAGGTACCCATACATCAGCCTTTCGCATGTTTTCAGCTTTTTGGGCCTCCTGGGTAACTTTCGTCGCCGCTGCTAGATTCGCTTCGAAATTCTGGTCGAAACGCACCCCGGGAGAGGTCCGGGGAGTAGCGGTATCCGTACCAGTTGGTTTCCCGAAGGGTGCTTTGTGCACGGCAGGCTTGCGCCGCGCTGAGCCGTCAACGCCGCCACTGGCCCAGCAACGGCCGGCGCCGAACGATTTGCGATCGTTCGGATCGTGCGTTCCACGCGGCGTCAAAAACCATCGTCGATGCCATCGCAGACTGAGCCTGCCCCAGTGCAGGCGATCATTTTGAAGGGTCGGGCGGTGACGAAACGTTTGGCAATGGGGTGGGTGTTCCCGGAGCCGCTGAGTGCCGCTTGCGCGCGCAAGCTGCGCGGCGCCTGCGCGAGGACGGTACCTCGCCCGCTCTCGCGGCGGCCCCGCTGCCGCTGCCGCTCTCGTGCCCTTCGGCGAGGGAGACGTGCGCCGCGCCCGCGCGGGAGCGCCACCTCACCCGAACGCTGCCCCGGGTGTGTGGGCGAGGGCGACGGAGCGCCCGTTCGCGCGCGGCCCAGCCCCTCCACTATGTTCAAGTCGGGCCTGTCCCTGTATACGGAAGGAATATTCCCAAACAGTCCAACATTGCGAAGGGGACGATGTTTACGGACAATTTTCGAGCATTTTGGGGGCATGTGTTGAGTATTTTTTGTTTTTCGCTCCAAATCCCCCTTGTATGGGGGACATGCCCGACCTAACACTATGTGGCATGTGAAACGTATGCGTTGCGACGAGGCGGTTGCGCCACAGTCTGGCGAAGTCCGCGCGGCGCCGAGGCGAGACCGACGGCTTCGCCCGCTCGCGCTTCGACGAGTTCGCGAGCGAGACATGTGTGCCGCCCTCGGGCGGGAACTCAACTTTCTGGAGCAGTGACCGCGGCGCCGCGGCGAGGGCGACATTTCATTTTTTCGCGTGGGATGGTCGCCCCGCCCCATCGTGCCGCGCATCTTGCAACGTGGGCGCCGAAACGTCCGAGTGTTGAAAAGGCAAACGTAGATGCCAGTTGCGTTGCCGCGCGATCCCGCCACCGCGCTCGAGCGGGCGCGGTGGCTGTGTGATTGGGGGGGGAATGGGAGAAAGGGGCTACGGACCCGCTTTTGCATACATTTTCTGCATGGGAAGCCAAGACAAACGCAAGGACTTGGGCACACAAATGCGCGCGTCCTGGGGTCGGTGCGTCGGGAGGCCTTCTGTCTCGCAAAAAACGAAAAGGGCCCGCCGCACACCAACCGCCGCAAGCGCGGCGGCGGAAACGGCGTAGGACGGAACCGCCGGGATGCGGCACCCAAATGCCGGCTGGGTGGCAGAATCGGCGTGCATCCGCATATCGTATAGAGCTCAAACCCAGCCCCGGGGGCCCCATGGTGCTGCAAACCAGGGGCGCCGCGGTGCCAACCAGGTGGCGCCTCCCGCCACCAGGGCCTCCCCAGAGCATGCGCGGGGTGCCACAGGAGGCCCCCAGTGCACCAAAGATCGGGCGTCACGTGATAGGGGGCCATACAGTCGGGGCGCTGAAGAAGGAGCCCTTTTCGTTTGGGAGGGGCTCAGTGCTTCTTTGTCGTTTTGCAGTTTGCCTTACATTGTCCTTTGGTTTTTGACAGGGAATCGAAGTTCAATTTGTGGAAAAAATGCGGCCTCGTTCCTTATTTAGGGTTCCTTGGGTCAACGCCCCGGCTGGAACATGAGGGGCGAAGGAAGGTCCACCATTCGTGCCCTGCGCTGGCCCTGAAGGGGCCCGTTGGGACCCAGACCCACAGGGGGCAAGAGAGATGCACGTTCCCCCCCATGTATCGCACCCCCATTTGGAGGGTTTCTCCGAAGGGCTCAGGCGACCCGTCCTCCTCCTCCTCCTCCTCCTCCTCCTCCTCCTCCTCCTCCTCCTCTCCTCCTCCTCCTCCCGTCTCCTCCTCTCCTCCTCCTCTCCCTCCTCCTCCCATCTCCTCCTCCTCCTCCTCCTCCTCCTCCTCTTCCTCCTCCTCCTCCTCCTCCTGGGCAGCATATCATGCCCGCCCTAACGTGCCCCTGTCAAGAGCATCGACCTCCATTTTGCACCCTCTGTCCTTCTGCGGTTCACGGGGAGCTCTGCATGCAGAGACGAGGAACGTACCCATCGGTCGTTGAAGGTAGGTATTTTTGGATTCTCAGTTCCCTGTCTACTTCAGCCGCCTTCCTACTCTAGGAGTCGAGTGGTTCTCCCCCTGACCATCCTCTTCAGGAGGCGGGTGGACGCCCAATCTGCTTCCAGCGCCTTCCTACTTCATGCTTCTACCACTTCTTTCGGGCCGAACGAAAGGGGGGATAGGGAAAGGGGGGGGTACGAAATCTGCTGCATGCAGCCGGTTTCGGCCCCGCCGCCGGGCCCAGTCCTCGATACAGGGGCGCCTCCCCGCCTCCTCGGGGGCGCCTCCCGGCGCTGGGAGGCGCCGGGAGGCGCCCCTCGTCCCTGGGTGTTCCGACCGATGGGTGCTCCGGGGCTTGACCTAAACGGCGTTTTTGCGATCTCGTGGGCCGTTTTCGTTTCGACGTCGTCTTGCGGTAGAGACGGCTCGAAGACGGAACGAAGGAACACGAGAACAAAACGAGAACGACAAGCACCGTTCAGGTTCGGCCCTGGGTCTGGACGCCCGACATGGGTACCGAAAGAATGGGTACAATGCCCAACAGCAGTTCCTGTTCATTTTGAACAGGGCTCGCTGTCCGCGCCGCCGCGGCCCGTGCCCATTCGGGACGGAAGGCCGCCTGCCAAACAGCGGCTGCTGTCGGTTTGGGAGAACACTTGTGGTTGGGCATTGTGCCCATTCTTTCGGTCCCCATTTCGGGCGTCCAAACTTCAGGAGGGGAAAAAACACACAGACACAATTAATCTGCGATTCCCAGAAAATATGGGAAAATATGGGAAGTGGTGGGGAACACAAAAACCCAGAAAATATGGGAAAATATGGGGAATATTTTTATTTGTGTGTATTTATTTGTGTGTCCCAGGGCCCCTTCAAAACTGGGGTGCTCGTCCCGCGGCGCCGTCGCCGCCGGACGCGGCGCAGGGAGCTCTCTGTTGGCCCCTCGCCTCGGGGCCCCGCCCGCGCCCGGCGAGGGCGCGGCCTCCGCGCTCCGCGGGCGCCACCGCGGCCACGAGGCCTTCGGCTGGCTCTCCGTGGAGGAGCCCTGCCTCCCGCCCTCGCAGCTGGCAGGGGGAGGGGGAGGGGAGGGGGGGGGGAGGGCGGGGAGGATCAGCGAGCGAAGAAAGGTATCAAATCAACTTTTTCGCCGTCGGGGACACCTGCCCCTGGGCGGCTGGAAAGTTTATACCTCTACGGTGCCACCGTAAGGGTATAAACTTTCCGCCGCCCTGGGGCAGGTGTCCCCGACGGCGAAAAGTTTATTCTATACCGTTCTTCGCCCGTTAAGAGGAGGAGGGATGGGGGGGAGGGCGGCGAGGAGGTGCAGGACGCAGCGATCCCTCGATCTATGTCTGAGCAGCGGGAGGAGGAGGAGGAGGAGGAGGAGGAGGAGGATCAGGAGGAGGAGGAGGAGGAGGAGGAGGACCAGCGTTAACCCAAGACTCGTCAAACATATTGTGATAAACCCTCTCCCTAAGTTTCCTCCTGATATGCCCCACAAGGGTTCAATTTCACTGAGGAAAGTGCCCCGTTGGATGACAACCGTTTGAAAGGTTGGAGCTGTGCCAGAATACAATTCCTGGGACTTCAACGCCGCGAGTCACCGTTACGTTGCGTCTTGATGACCCTGAGTCGTGCCAGAACGCCGTTCCTTGGACTTCAGCACCGCAAATCAACGTGACGGTTGCGTCCTGACATTCCGACATCGTGCCAAAATTCATTGTGTTTCGCAAGGTCGTCTGTTTTCGCAGGATTTCGAAGGCGTTCGCGGATGAGAGGGAGGAGGAGCAGGAGGAGGAGGAGGAGGAGCAGGAGAAGAAGGATGACGAGGAGGAGAAGGCGGAGGATGAGGAGGAGGAGGACGAGGAGGAGGAGGAGCAGGAGGAGTAGGAGGAGGAGGAGGAGGAGGAGGAGGAGGAAAGGAAGAAGGAACATAACACGATGAGTTAGTGCGTTGCGGAATCACAGCCACAGTTGTTGGTTCTCATTGTGTGTGTTTCAGTGTTTTTGCGGTTCTCTGGGGTGCTGGGGGGACCACATATACATACACACATAAATACATGCATGCATGCATGCCGACAGTCAGACAGACAGACAGACAGACATTCAGATAGACATCCAGGCATACAGACACACACATACACATATACACATATACATACATACATTCATACACACATACATACATACACACATGCATGCATGCATGCATACACATATATAACTGCATCCATACACATACATCCATGCATGTATACATACATGCATCAATACATGCATACACACAATCACACATCCATACATTCACAAGTGCATGCATGCATGCATCCATACTTACATATATACACAAATACATGTATCCATCAATACATACATCCATACACACATACATCTGTCTATTCATCCATGTGCATCTATCCATCCATCCTACCATCCATGCATCCACACATACACGTACACATTCACATATACATACATACATACATACATACATACATACATACATACATACATACATACATACATACATACATACATACATACATATATACATACTTACATACTTTTACATACTTGCAAATATATATATGCATACACACATACATACGTACATACATACATACATACAAACATACATACATACATCCACACGCGCACATTCACATGCATACATGCATGCGCGCGTACACACACATACATAAGCGCACCCAAAACATATACATGTATGTATGTATGTATGTATGGATGTATGGATGTATGGATGTATGGATGTATGGATGTATGGATGTATGGATGTACGGATGTATGGATATATGTATATATGGATATATGTATGTATGTCTGTCTGTCTGTGTGTATGTCTGTGTGTATGTATGTATGCATGAATGCATGTATGTATGTATGCATGCATGCATGCATGCATGCATGTATGTATGTATGTATGCATGCATGCATGCGTGTATGTATGTATGTATGTCTGTATGTCTGTATGTCTGTATGTCTGTATGTCTGTATGTCTGTATGTCTGTATGTCTGTATGTCTGTATGTCTGTATGTCTGTATGTCTGTATGTCTGTATGTACGTATACATGTACGTATTACGGCGCACTGGGCCCAGGGGCCGAGGGCCAGAACCTCGACCGCAAATGTGGGCCCTGGGGCCCAGGCCCGCCTCTGGGAGGCCTAGGCCTAGGATTGCCCCGGAGAGCCCTCAGACAGCAATCCTGGCGGCCCCAGACAGTCTCGAGACACCCCCAAGACGCCGTCCAGGGGTCTCTGGCGACGCACGATGCGCTTTGAATGCCCCAGAGGCCCCAAGACGCCCCGAGAGGTCTTCGAGATGCCGCCCAAGAGGGCCCCGAGAGGGCAAAATCGTTGATTCCTTTCATTGTTTTTCAATGTTTTTGTATTCTCGCTGTTTCGCGTTTCCGGCGCGAAAGCACCGCTGAAGAGGCTCCCCAAACCGCTCCAAGACGGCCCAAGAGGCCCCCAGACGGCCCAAGAGAGCCCGGAGACGGCCCCAGAGCCGCCCAAGACGTCGCAAGAGGGTCCCAAGAAGGCCCCAAGAGGGGCCCAAGAGAGGGAACGCGAACGAGAAAGCAAGATCTCCGCCCCAAGAGGCCCCCAAGAGGCCCCAAGAGGCCCCCAGGAAGCCCCCAAGAGGCCCCCAAGAAGCCCAAGAGGCCCCAATCAGCCTTTTGGTATCCCCACGCTGGAAGACTGCCCAAGAGGCTCCCAAGACCGCTCCACGATATCCGAAGAGGCGTCCAAGAGGGCCCCAAGACGGCCCACGAGGCCCCAAGACGGTGCCTGAGGCGCGCAAGGCGCCCTCAAGTCGGGCCTCCACGCAGCCAACACGGCCAATGACGGCTTCAGATTGCAGAACATCACCTTCTGACTGCCCAGAGAACTCCGACGATGCTCCCAAAGGACCCCAAGAAGTCCCAAGACGCCCCCCCAAGAAGCACCCAAGAGGTGCCTCCAACAGCAAATTGAGGAAGCATGGAGAATCCCCCAGAAGCCCTTCAGATGCCCCCACGAAGACCCAAGAGGTCCCCAAGAGGCCCTCAGGAGGCACGACTATGTCACGCGCCTGTGCTTTATAGCGCTGTCCAAGATCTTCCGGCGCCCCCCCTGTCCTGGACTAGAACTTGAGCGCGCGCGAAGTTCGCGCGATGGTTCTAGCATACATATATGCATACATACACTCATATAGACATAACACTATATTTATACAGGCATTCACACACATATGCACACATACATCCATACACACATACATCCAGACATACAGTCTTACACACAAACACACATACATACATGCACACACACACGCAGATAAACATACATGCATACATAAGCACAACCATCCATCCATCCATGTACCTCCATCCACCCATACATACATCCACATATACATATACACACATACATACATACATGCATGCATACATGCATACACACGTGTATCCACACATGCACGCACACACCCATACACATATACATACACCCACCCACACGCACATCCATATACATATGTATAGTTATGCCTACACGCAACCACATGCACACATACATACATACAAACATCCATACACACATACACACATACACATACGAAAGAGCGTGTTCTACCGCTGCTGGCGGAAAACCGGGGGGGTTCACTACCGGTTCGAACCCCTCCCCCCCCCCCCCCCCCCTCCGGAAAACCGGGGGGGGGTCACTACCGGTTCGAACCCCTCCCCCCCCCCCAGCTCATCATGAAAAGGGGGGGGGTCACTACCGGTTCGAACCCCCCCCCCCCCGAAAACCGGGGGGGTCACTACCGGTTCGAACCCCCCCCCCCCTCGAAAACCGAGTGGGGGTGCGGACAGTGGTGGGGACGGTGTTGGTGGGGACAGTGGTGAGGGGATAGCGGGACAGTGGTGGGGACAGTGGGACAGTGGGACAGTGGTGGGGACGGTAGTGGTGGGGACAGTGGTGGGGACAATGGTGGGAACAGGGGGGCACAGTGGACAGTGGTGGTGACGGTGGTGGTGGGGACAGTGGTGTGGGGACAATGGGAATGAGGTGGAAACAGTGGGACAGTGGAGGGTACAATGGTGGTGGGGACAGTGGTGAAGGCGGTGGCGAGGACGGCGGTGGGACAATGGGACAAAGGTACAGTGGGGACAGTGGTGGGGACAGTGGGGACAGTGGTGGGAACAGTGGGACAGCTCAGTGGGACAGCGGAGGAGTCAGTGGGACAGTGGGGACAGTGGGGATAGTCGGGCAGTGGTTGGGGCCGTGGAGACAGTGGGGAGAGTGGAACCGTGGTGGGAACAGTTCTGGGGACAGCGGGGACAGTGCGACAGTGGTGGGGCACTGGTGGGGACAGTAGGGGCGGTGGTGGAACCAGTGGGGACAGTGGTGGTGAGGACAGTGGTGCTGGGAACACCAGTGGGGGATGTGATGCGGACGGTGGTGGGGACCGGGAGTCGTTTGCTGGCGGTGAGTAGGGGGGGGTTTCGAACCGGTAGTGACCCCCTCCGGTTTTCCGGATCCGGAGGGGGGGGGGGGGGGGGGGGGTTCGAACCGGTAGTGACCCCCCCCGGTTTTCCGGATCCGGAGGGGGGGGGGGGGGGGAGGGGTTCGAACCGGTAGTGACCCCCCCCGGTTTTCGAGCGGGGAGGGGGGGGGGGGGGAGGGGTTAGGGGAGGGGGGGGTTTTGCCGAGGGAGAGGGGGGGGGGGGGGGGGGGAGGGGTTCCAGCAGGGGGGGGGGGATTTTCGGCGGGGGGGGGGGGGGGGGGGCGACCCCCGGGTTCCGGAGGAAAAGGTTGGCAATTTTCCACAGTAAAGCGGCGGTGGATCACGCTCTCTCACACATACACACATACACACATACATACATGCAGACACACATCCGTAACGCATACACACATACACATACATACACGCACACAAACATACATACACACGTGCATCCATACATACATTCATACTTACACATACTTGCATACATGCATCCCTACACACATACGTACGGATACACACACGTACATACACACATGCACGCATACACACATACATGCATACAACTATACATTAACACATACTTACTTACGTAGCAGCATACTTACATCCATCTATCCATCCATCCATTCATCCATACATACATACATACATACATGTATACGTATATATATGTATATATATATATATAGATCTACCTATCTATCAATCGATCTGTCTATCTATATCTATCTATCTATCTATCTATCTATCTATCTATCTATCGATATGTATACCTATCTATCTATATCTATATCTATCTATCTATCTATCTATCTATCTATCTATCTATCTATCTATCTATCTATCTATCTATCTATCTATTATGCCTAGCTATCTCTACATATGTATCGCGGTACAGGGCCGGGGGCCTTCTTCGAGGTGCCTCGACTCGCCATGGCGGCTTCTGGGCTCCCTGGGCGCCGTCTCCAGCGTCCCGAGAGCCGTCCAGACTGTCTCAAGTGGCGTCGCAGGAGACACCAGAAGGCTTCCAGATGTTCCGCGGGGCTTCCGGGCAGCCCCAGATAGCTCCAAGACGGCTCAAGAGGGCTCGCCGAGCGTTCCCCAGAGGGCCCCAGGAGGCAAAAGCCATAGATTCCACCATTTTTTTTTTGTTGTTGATGTTTTTGGGATTCTCGACTCTTCGAGCTTCCGACGTTCCACGACGTCCCAAGAAGCCCCCAAGGCCGCTCCAAGACTGCCAAAAAGACTCCCAAGACCGCCCCAAGACGGGCCAAGAGGCCCCCAAGACGGCCCCAACAGGGGCCCAGCACGGTCCAAAAGGGCGCCAAAACGGCCCCAAGAGGGGCCCACGAGCAGGAGCCCGAAAGGACAAATCGAGCTGTCCTTTCCAAGAAACCTCCAGACGGCTCCAGAGGCTTCGCCGAGCGCTCCCCAGAGGGCCCAAAGAGGCAACAAAAACATGGATTGTCCTAAGGTTTGTCAATGGTTTCCGTACCACGACGTCCCAAGAGGCCCCAAAGACCGCCCCGAGACGGGCCAAGAGGCCCGTAAGAGAGCTCAAAGACTGCCCAAGGGGGCCAGCACCAGGCGGCCAGAGGCGCCCAAGACACCCCAAGACTGTCCCAAGAGGGGCCCGAGCGCAGTAGCCCGTTTGGGGGGCATCTTGGGCGTCTTGGAGCAATCTTGTGGTGTCCCGGACGCCTCTTGGACCATCTTGGGGGCCTCTTGGGGGTCTCTTGGCCCTTCTTGGGGCTTTCTGGTGGGCCCTGGTGGCGGCGCCAAGGAGCAAAACCATCTCTGATCCGACCTCGGCGGGGTACTTTTCGGCCGGGGACCCCCAGGGGCGGCCCCGCGCGCGCGAACTAGAAAACTCTGAGCCAGTCACCAGCGATCGTAGCACGTCTCTGGCCCGTTGGGCCAGCGAATTTCGTTGTAGGAAGGAGAATGCACGTGGTGCAGTACATGTTGTGCAAGTGATGTGTTGTGCAATATCGAAGACGCCTACGGCGAATCACCGCTGCCCCCTGGCTGTTGGAAACGCCTATCTGGCCGACCCTTGTGGCAAGAGCTCTGCCGAACTATCGGACCATGTGTTCCACCAGCCGTTGTGGAAACCCTTCGGGGAACACTTGGGGGAGGATGGCGGGGAATATCAGGAGGAGGCGGATGAGGATGAGGGTGCTGATGATGAGGAGGATGAGGAGGAGGAGGAGGAGGGGGCATCTTGGGAGCTTTTGCTGCTAGGGTCAATGTCCAGGACTGCCCACCCGTTCCGTCTGACCATGTCGTTTGCTCGGTCTAGGATGTCCCCAGGCCCTCCCTGACAGTCGTCGTGCCGTGTTGGTCTCATTAGTGTGGGTTAGCCTGTCGCTGGGTACAGTCAACCCGCATAGTAAGGATGGGCAACCTTCCTAAGGGTACCCTTGCATCCTTGCCTCCTCGGTCCATCCTTGGACACTTTCGTTGGCCGCGCCCCGCTCGAAACGCTTTGAAGTGGGCGTCCAAGGCCCTTGCATCCTTATCGCGCATCCTCACTGTCTGCGGTGATCGTCCACGGTGGTGGGAGAACCCGCCGGCCGCGCGTCTCCAGGCGGACGGGAGCCTGCGGCCAGTGTTCGCTGGCAGGGCCGTCCCGGTGAGCACGGGGAGCAGGCGATGTTCACAGTGGCTGCGTCAGCCCAGGAGCCGCCAGGTGTGCCCAGGGCTGTCGGTGCCTTCGCCCTGCGGGGCCGGCCTGCGCACGGGCGGCTCCGTCACGCCAGTGGGTCTTTAGAGGCGGGGTCCGTGCGAGTTGCCCGCGCGTGTCCGTGGCCTCCTCCTGCAGGCTGCTTCCATCGTCACGCCCTCCCCTCCTACCCCCTTCCTCCTGCCTTCACGCCTCCTGTCTCATCCGTATGGGTGGACCAGCAGGAGAGAGAGAAGGAAGACGACGAAAAGCCTGGGAAGCGAAGACGGCCCAAGCGGCCCAATTCCATACGCAGTGAGCATCGTTTAACCGATCGCTATCCCCACTGGAGTGGCCTTGGCCCCACTGACCGATTCACCCCCCCAGATGGGGATATGGGCTGTTCGCTTCGGGTTTCGAGGCCTATCCCCAAGTGGGGCGGTGGGATGGTGCTGCCGAGATATCATGGCACGGTGGGGATGGGGATCGTGCAGACCATAGAGATGCAGATCCACACATCATGTGATGTGCGTGCTGGCGGAGGGGCCCCCTGGTCTGTACCATAGAGTGTACGACTGGCATGCAGTCTCATGCTCGGCGACCCAACCTGCGTACCCCCGCTAGCTCCCCTGAGCTATGTGGGGTTCGCGATCACTGTGGCTGGCTTCTTGAGGGCATCATGGGCCCAGGCATGCTCGGGGGCCGCGTGAGAGCCATCTTGGAGTCTTCTGAGAATGTCCTGGGGGCATGCTGGAGGCCAATTGGGGCCACCATTGGCTGGAGAGCACCATTGTGGAAGCGACGTTCTGCTATCAGGGGTCATCGCGCAGCCTCGATTTTGGATCCTCCCTCGGAGAAAAAGGAGAAGAAAGTCACGAAACCCTTCCCGAAGAAGAATACTAATAATAATAACAATAATAAGAATAATAATAATAAGAATAATAATATTAAGAATAATAATAATAAGGATAATAAGAATAATAATAATCATAGGGGTCTGTGTTGGAAGAGCTGGGCCCCGAACCACCTGCGCCCAGAGGGCTGGTGTGATCAACGCAGGCTCCAGTCGGGAGCCTTGAGACGGGGGTCAATGCAAACGGGGGTCAGCCAGAGCGGCGGATCTTGCAGGATCCTGCCAGGATGCTGCTGGAGCTTCCGGGATCCTGCAAATCCCGACTGACCCGAGTCTGCTGCATTGACCGACGTCAGTAGGAGCCCGATCCAGACCGTAAGCCTACAGTCGAAATCCAGTGAAAGGCTGGGTAACCTTCCCAAGGGTACCCTTGCATCCTTGACTCTTTGGTTCATCCTCGACTACTTTCGATGGCCTGCCGCGCTCGAAAAAACTTCAACACGGGCGGCCGATGGGCTTGCATCCTTGTCGCGCATCCTTGTTACCAGTTTTGACCGTATGCCTTCGACCTCACCTCTTCGCTGGAGCGTGTCCACCGCCCTGCACAGGCACCACTCAGGAGGAAAATGAACACACACACACACAGACAGACACAATTAATCCTCGATTCCCCAGAAAGTATGGGAACATATGGGAAGTGGGGGGGGAAGACAAAAACCCAGAACATATGGGAACATATGGGGAATCCTGTTATGCGTGTGTATCTATTTGTGTGTCCCAGGGCCCCTTCAACCACCCAGACATACTCGGCCCCCCCAAGGGCGATGCGCGCGCACGGCGGGCGGGAGAACGGGGATGGGGGAGAGAAGGCACGGAGGACGAAGACTAGAAAGAGAGAGAGAAGGGAGGGGCACGAAGACGAGCGGAGAGGGGGGGGAGGAGGAGGGGAAGGAGGGGCCATGGACACGAAGAGGGGGAGGAAGAGGGAGAGGAGAGGTCCAGTCGGAGGACGAGGGGGGGGGGGGGAAGGAGGAGGAGGAGGAGCGCTTCTGCTCTCGGCGGCAGCGGGTCCAGAGTTCTTGGGGCACGTGCGTTTTTTTTTGGGGGGGGGCGGGGGGTCTCTGGCTGTCTTCTGGAGGCCTCCAGAGGGGGCTTACCGAGGCGGAGGAGGAGGAGATCCACAGCGCCCCGAAGAGGTCGGGACCGGCGAGAGCACCGGGAGTGGCGGGAGAGACCGGCCCAGGCTCGGACCTTCCCGACCCCCAAGATCCGACAACGCGGCAAACATTATACTTCATCGTGGCAGCTCGCGGCCGAAGCCCCAGACCCCAGCTTTCTTCGGAGGACTCGTAATCAACGGAGGGAAATAAATGGGAAGGGCAGCAAGGGCTGCCGAAAAGGGGCCCTTTCGGGCCCCTGAAGGGGCCCATTCGGGCCCAAGAGGGGCCTTGGCCCGGAAGGGGCACCTTTCTTCCCCCATCCTTTTGTCACACCCCATTTCTTCGCGCTCAATGTCTGCGCCATTTTTTGAGCCGGATCGATCTGTGATGATCCCGAGGCACAGATTCAAAGGCAAAAACGCCCAGCTCGATCCACTCGAGGTGTCAGGAGCTCAGGGCAGGCGGGCTTTGTCTTTCCTTTGTGAACTCCTCAGCGCCGGGGAGGAGGAGGAGGAGGAGGAGGAGGAGGAGAAGGAGGCGGAGGCGGAGGCGGAGGCGGAGGCGGAGGCGGAGGAGCCAGCGCTTCGGAATCTCCTGTCTCTTTGGCCCCCCGCTGGTGCCGACGAGGAGCTGCTGCGCCAGGCCCTGCGCCAGCACGCGCGTCAGACCGGGGAGCTGCGCGCCGAGGTCGCCCGCCTTCGGGCCGAGCTCGGCGCGGCGGAGCAGGCGGGCTCACTGGCGCGGCCGCGCCTCCGCCGCCGGTGTGGTCGCCGTCATCGTCGTCGTCGCCGTCGTCGTCGCCGTCGCCGCCGTCGTCGTCGTCGCCGTCGTCGTCGCCGTCGTCGTCGTCGTCGTCGCCGTCGTCTTCGCCGTCGCCCTCGTCGCCGTCGCCCTCGTCGCCGTCGTCGTCGTCGCCGTCGTCGTCGTCGTCGCCGTCGTCGCCGTCGTCGTCGTCTTCGCCGTCGCCCTCGTCGCCGTCGTCGTCGCCGTCGGCGTCGCCGTCGCCGTCGTCGTCGTCGTCGCCGTGCCGTCAAGGGAGGCCAAGGGACGTTTCGATCCGTTGGGCTCGATCCGATATCGGGTCTGGCCAGCCCGTGCCGAATCGATTCCGATCTTCCGGCGATCAATGTGGCCCGATGCTTGTATGGCGTTATGGGGCATCCTGGCGCAGCCAGTCCGATTCGATTGCGACTCCGTGCCGATGCGGCGCGATCCGACGCCCAATCCGGCTTGGGCCGACCTCCTGAGCCGATGTTGACCGAGCCTGGGAGGCCAACAGCCGTTTGGATGATGTCCCCGACACCCCTCCTGGCAAAAGCCGGTATTACGGTGGTTGACCGTAAACTATCCACTCGCCCATGCTTGCCCGCGCCAGGAGGGGGGAAAGTAAATTTGGGTGCCTCCGAAACGGGGACCGGGTAGGTGGGGTCGGAGGATCGCGCCGCACGTCCGCTGCATCGGCGAGGCGGTTCGATGTGCAGCCCAATCGGGGGATGCATCGGCGATGCGGCGCGAACCCCTTCTAGAAGAGGGAGGGTGGATGGAGCGAGGATGGCGAGACACCTGCAGGTCTTTGGCGGGTTCCTGCGTGCGTTTCGGTGGCCCCGCTCCCCCGTGCCCCTCCCCCTTCCCGCTCTCCTCCCCCCTCCCCTGATCGTTGAGCAGCAGAAAACTGCGCAGCGCACGTTGAGCAACCACCTCGCGCGCCCGCTCCTCCGCCCCCCCGGGTCGTAGTATAGAACTGGTGCCCCGAGAACGCAGCGTCAGAAATAAGTTGGAACCCGACGCTTGGTCGGAAAATCCTTCTGACATATCTAGGGCGAAGGCCAATTCCGACGGTGCGTTGACCAGAGGGCTCTGGGGGGTGGAGTCTCTTGTCGGACCTGTCGGGGTCCTCTTGGGGCCTCTCGGGGGTGGCTCGGAGGCCACTTGGAGGCCTCTTGAGGTCTCCCGGGGACCGACGGCCTAGGGGCTGAGAGGGGGTCTTTTTTGGGGGCCTAAAGGCGGTCTCGGGGGCCATCTTGAGGTTGCGGCCTTCAAATGTCAGTTCGTCCTCCCTCTCTTGGCATCCTCTCTTGAGAGTCCCGATGGCCGTGTTGGGGCAGTCTTGGCGGCGTCGTTGGCCGTATCGGACGTTCTTGGGGCCCGAAAAGAGAGGCGTGTCAAGGCATGTAGACAATGGCTTCGTCGCAAAAATGGTCGATGCACGAAACCAGAATAAAAACAAAAATGCGATGCGCTAAAATTATTCAGATCGTCAAATCCGGCCGACGAGCAATTGCATCGCTCGAGATTGCGATGGCGATGAATTACGCCAGGCGCTGTGGTGTGCTCCGTTGCGATGAGCAGAGACGCGCCATGTCGCGCTGAAGTGATGTGCCTTATTGCATGGTGTATCAGGTCGTCCGTGGCGGTAGGATCCCGATCGAACTGATCTGGATCTTAAGCTTGAACTGCCTGAACGCGTGACGTAGATCTGGCCGCGCGGAGTGTTCGACCGGCTCGAGCGCAATGCCCGATTGAGTTCGGAAGCGGGGCGAACCGAAAAGGGGCGAATCCGAACAGCTCTGTGCTTTGTTGCGTCGTTGATCAAATCTTCCCTGGCATCCGAATCGCGGCGAAACCGAGCTGGACCTCAAGTTCGAATTGCCTGGGCGCATTGCCTGCCCAGAGTTGATTGCAGTCGAGACCTTACGAAAAAGGATTATGATCCGCAACAGGACGACATGATAAGGGCGAGTCCAATCCGAGGCGAAACGCATCGAGAAGGTGGGTGCCGAAACGCCGGCTTCGACAACGACGGCGTACGTCGACGAGCGAAAACACATGGTTCCAGCTCGGGACTGTCATGCTAGATACCCTAGTGGGGAGCCTGGAAACTCACTGGCAGACAAAAACTTTGTCAGGTTGATCTTGTCTGGCTCTTGTGAGCCCTGGCGCTGGTGGCGCCCAGACGACTACATGTTAGATGCCCCCGTGGTTGGCCAGCGCACACGTTAAAACGCATGGTTCCAGCTCGGGGCCAGGTGAGATGCCCCCTCTGGGTGGCCTGAACGCGTGAACGCACGTCGTCCCAACCCGTTGCCACCATGCTCGATACCCTTCCGGTCGGCCAGGACACGTGACAGCGCATTTTTCTAGGTCGGGGCCACCACATTCGATGCAATTCTGGGTGGCCTGGACACATGAAACATGTGGTTCCAGCAACCATCTTGGATATTCCCTCTTCTCGGCGGCCTGGACACTTACACGCGTGGTTCCAGCTCGGGACCATTATGTTCCCCCAGGGTGACCTGGGCGCGAACCCCAAAAACATGTGGTTGCAGCTCGGGACCACCATGTTAGATATCATCCTGGGTGGCTTGGACACATGGAAACAGGTTCCTGCTCGGGGCCACCATGTGAGACGCCCATCTGGGTGGCTTGGGCGCGTGAAAAGCTGTGGTCCCAGCTCGTTGCCACCACGTTCGATAAGTACCTTTTCTGGGTGGCCTGGACAAGCAAAGCGCGTGGCTCCAGTTGGGGACCACCATGTTCGACTTCCCAGTGTGATTTTTGAAAATCACACGCCGAAGAAACTGTGTCAAGTCATTCTACATCTGGCGTCGATGTGTTGATTTTGTCTGGCTCTTGTGTGCCCCTACGCTGGGGGCTTCCAGACGACCGCATGTTAGATCGCCCCCCTGTGGGTGTCCCGCGCGCGTTAAAACGCGTGTTTCCGAGGGGGGGGTACCATGTTAAATACGCCTTTGGGAGGCCTGAAGATGTAAAAACACGTGGCTCAAGCTCGGGACCACCATCTTAGATACCCCCTGGGTGGCCTGGACATCTGAAAACACGTGATTCCATCTGGGGACAACCATGTTGGGTACCCCCTCTGGGCGACCTGAGAACGTGAAAACAATTATCTCGCCTGAGACATCCTCCGAATTCTGGCCCCCAGGAGGGGAGCAAACTACCGGACAAAACAAACGTTTTGCGCGAGACATTTCCAATCGATTCTGGACAAGAAGTGTTTCTCTCGAGACATCCGCAACAAACGACAATGTGTTTTTTTCATGGTGTTTTATCGATCAGATTTCAAAGACCAGCGTTTCGCTCGGGACATCCGCAGAAAAAAGGTTCGCCGGCCCACCCTTCCCCCCGTCTTGATCCGAGAAAAGATCCGCCGCCCCAGCATGGCTCTGGGGACAGTTCCACTGCAAAAAAAAAACCCGGGCAGGCGCCCCGGGCAAACTACCTGATGGGAAACGTGTTGCGAAACAAATGGTCAGTTTAGGCAGACGAAAGCGAACAACTGCTTGCAAATCCTGCAGGTGCATGGTCTCGTCGGTTTTTGGGGCCTCCTGGGCTGGCCTCTGGGGCCTCCAAGACGGCCCGAGAGGCCGCCGAGGTCGCGCCAGGACGCGTCAGGAGGGACTGATAGACCCCGACACAAACAGTTGGTCGTCGTTTTCTTGTTCATGGTTCTGCCGATCGGCTCGGGCCGTCGGACCCCCCCCCCCCGTGAAGTAGATCTTGGCTGTTTTGGGCGCCCGTTTCCACAAGGTGGGCCCCCCCTCCCACACAGGGCACTGTTCCAAACTGTCGCGCTGAGCATAACTAAGTCCGGAGCCAGACTCCCCCACCCCTTTCCGCCCAATGTCGCAACGCCGGGCACGAAAACGTTCACCTGTCGATCTCCAGAAGACATACGGGAAGACGGGAGGTGGAGGGGCAGACGAACATCCAGAAGACGCGAGCACACCGGGGAATCCTGGAATCTGTGTTGCGTCGCTTGTGCCCTGGTCCCTTTCCGCGGTGCCTCGGGGCCGCCCGAGAGCACGCTGGGGGTCGAGGCCCGCGGGCAGGCTCCCCCGGGCCGCCAGAGAAAAGATTATTAAAAAACAACTGACTTTCATATGCCAACTTACTTCAAACGCCTTCCGTCTTCAAACATCGATCTTACTTTGCTGTGTTTTGCTGTTCTCTGGGAGGGCCGGGATCCAGTCTACATAATCCGCCTTCCTACTTCATGTTTTACCCACTTCCTCCGACCGACGTTTGTGAGAGCCTCGTCTACCGTCGTGCTTCCGTTTTTCGAGTAGCGTCGGCCAGCGTCGAATGAGCGTCGATGTAGCGTCGGTGTAGCGTCGTTTCAGCCGACTAGCGTCGATTAGCGTCGATTCGCAAGAGTCAGCAAGATGGTATTGGGGGCTCCCATGAGTTGCCGCCGAAGGGTATGTGCATTATCGCAGGCCTAGAGGTTGACACCAACACCAAGATCGGCGGTGTTCCTCCACCGAGGGAAGAAGATCCCGATCTCGGTGATGGTGGTAATATTCTGGCTTCCAAGGTGGCCGAAATATTACCACCAACACCGAAATCTAGGACCACCTCCCCCCTGTGGAGGCAGCCCTCTGTCTTGGTGTTGGTGCCCAGATCCAGGCCTCCCACATTGCTCCGATGCCGAGAGCTCTAAGACCTGAGGCAATCCGACTCGGTGCCTACGGCGCGGTGGCCGACGAAAGCCTGGGGCGTGGAGGGGGGGAGCTCGTGCCTTGGTTGTTCGGGTGCTGTTGCCAGGCAGCTTTTTCTTCCAGACATACAGTCGGGTCGCTGAAGAAGGAACCCTTTTCGTTGGGGAGGGGCTCCGTGTTCCTTAAGTGTTTCACAGCTTGCCTCAGGTTTTCCTTATGTTTTCGACGGGAAATCGAAGTTTAACCCATGTAAAAAAGGGGGCCTCGTTCCTTATTTAGGGTTCCTTAGGTCAACGCCCCGACAGTATCCCCTTCCTCCCCCTCAACCTGGCCCCCGTCCCCCCTTCACCCTGCACGCCCTTGCGTACTACCCCCTGCGTCCCCCTCCCCACCTCTTCCCCTTGGCCCACTCCTTTATCCCTCCTTTATTCACCGTCATCCTCAGGTCCCACACAGCATCGCTGGATAATCATCCAGAGCCAACTCCAGCATACCCCAGAGCACCCTTGACCTCTCTGCAGGATACTTCTCGATCCGACCGATCCGGCTCGGTGCCGAGTTCGGGCGGCCCGATCCGATTCGACTCCAATGCCCCGACGATCCGCTGCGCACCGATGCCGGCAGGACGCTGCTGTGAATCCGGTGCCGATCGCTCTTGCCCTGGAGCTCAACGAGAGAACAACTCACATACCCATAGGAGGGTCGAAAGGAGGGGAACTGGCTATGGGTATGGGTGCGAGTTGTCGGACCCTGGGGGAAGCTCCCGTTCGAGCGGGGACCCCCATCCGACAACACGCACCCATAGCCTCCTCCGTCCCCCCGATGGGTATGGGTGCGTGTTGTTCGATCGCCCTGGAGCCCCTCGGAGCCCTCCTCCTCCCCCGCCCCAGACCTCCGGCGGCGCTCTGTCCGGTGCGCGGCCCTGGATGCTCCGACCGCCCACCTTTTCTGACGGCCCTTGGGCAAGGCGAGGAGGAGGAGGAGGAGGAGGAGGAGGAGGAGGAGGAGGAGGGGGAGAAGGAGGAGGAGGAGGAGGAGGAGGAGGAGGAGGAGGAGGGGGAGGAGGAGGAGGGGGAGGAGGGGGAGGAGGAGGAGGAGGAGGAGGAGGAGGAGGGAGGAGGAGGCGGGAGGACTGTCCTCCCTCCTCCCTCCTCCTCCCTCCTCCCTCCTCCCTCCTCCCTCCTCCCTCCTCCCTCCTCCTCCGTAGCCATTTTGGCTCAAGATGCCAGGTTCCCCAGGGGGCCAAATGGATACCGCTGGTCCGCGGCCAGACCACGATCACTTTCGCCTTCACTGGTGGGAGTTGGGCACCCACCACCAGCCCCCTCGACGTACCTTCCAGGCTACGATGGGACGATCTGGCAAAGCATGGAACACCTGTGCCTCGTGCAACAAGTGGTCGTACAACTGGCGCATCGTACAGAACGGGTGCGTGTGTCACCATTGCGCCGCCCCGATGGACATCTGGAAGAAGCCAGACCACATTCACAAGAAGCAGACGCGCAGGGCCCCCTGGGCTGACCACATCCAGCACACCAAGCCCGACCAGTTCCTCGCGATTTTGGACCAGCTCCCAGACGACCTTCGGGCTTCCGAGCACGGACGGGCCCTCGCTAAGGAGATCGAGGACCGCACCAAGGCTCAGCAGTTGGCCGCTGAGGCCAATCCAGAGGCTGTGCACCTTCCCATGGTAAAAACTAGCAGAGTCGCCAATCAGGAGAAGTCCAAGCTCCAGTCCCTCTCCATCCGCCTGAGGGCGGCCCAGGAGTACCTTGAGAGGTGCAAGCAGGACCAGCTGGAGCAGGCCAGCATATCCGTCGAGGCTGAGGCAGAGCGCGTCGAGACAGTCCGCGCGTACGAGGCCACCACCATCCTGGGCGCCGACCCGTCCACCACACAGGACGGGCGTAGGGTGGTCTTCGCTTTCGACGCGTCCCTCTTCGAGGATTTCGACCAGTATGTGGAGCGCCACCAGAGGGAGATGGAGGAAGGCCAGCGCCGCCTCCAGGAGATCCTACAGACGGTGCGAGCCACAGTTGAGGCCCCAGCCAGCAAGAAGCGCAATAATCCTGCGGGGGAAGGGGTCGCGGCCGACCCTACGCCCGCCGAGGCCAAGGCCCTGGGCACGGCCCAGCCGCCGCCCAAGGCCCCCGCCAAGGCTTCGCCCAAGCCCACCCCCGAGCAGCAGAGGGCCGCAGCGGAGCAGGCAGCAGAGGCAGCCCTCGCCGCGGTCAACGCAGAGAGTTCGGCTGTCTCCTCCAGCGTGGCTGCAGCGGCAAAGGAGGTGGCTCGCAGAACTGCTGATCGTCCTAAGCCTCCCCCAGCCAAGTCTGCAGGTCCCTCGCCAAAGGCAGTCAACGAGCGGGGGTAGCCCCGCCACTTTCTTCTTCGCCAATATCACTGCCTGGGGTCCCCAGGCAGCTAACTTTGTTCATGAGAAGCGCGACTGCTATAGCATCATGGCCATGGTGGAGACCCACGTTGGCCCCATCGGCTACGCAGGACATGTGCTTCCAACTTCAGAAAGACTCGTGGAGGGCATCAGTTACCCCCGCATTCAGAAAGTACAGCGGTTTCTCGGGAGGAGAGTTGGTCACAGCCAGGAAGCATTTTGCTGCCACTACTATGGACCAGATACGAAAAGATGTGCAGGCCTCGGGGCGTCAAGACCCCTGCCGTGGTTTTGCTCCTCTCATTTGGCACTTGAGATCAGGAGATCTGTTCATTTTGTCGCTTTACTTACTACCGTCCATTGGCTTTCGGCACAAGAATCATGATGCACTCACGGCAGTTGCCTCCCTCCTGTACGCGGTGCAGGGCGCATGGATCATCGTTGGCGACTGGAACAATGAGCCAGACGAGTTGGCGAAACCGGAGTGGCTTGACACGTTGGGAGGAGAGGTCGTCCCCCCCATCGGCACCCTAGCTGCGTGTTCTCAGGGCCAGGGAATAATGTTCGATTATGCTGTTGTCAAGAAGGGCACGGCGCATCTCTATGCCATCCACCCAGTATTCGCAGTCCCATGGTCGCCCATTGTGGTTTGCAGATTGACGTTGGGCACGCATCGGAGGATTGGTAGCATGCAGCGCTGTTGCTTCCTCGACCGCTACCAGTTGTTCGCGCGCCCAAGCTGGCCCCTGACCCTGATAGTAAGAGATCCAGAGCGAGACGTGCCAGTGCGCAACGCGATCATGAGGTGCCAGCTGGGCCCGACACGGACCCAGATCAGGGGCCCCTCAGGGTCCCCTTCTACGCCCCCGAGGAGTCTTGGGTCGCCGCTTGGGAAATGGCCAGCGATATCTGTGGTTTGGGTGACCTGAAGTGCAGCCCCTTGCAGGACTCCCCGTTCCTCCTGGAGGACCCGAAGGGCCAGCAGTCGCTTAACCACGGATATAGTCTGTGGGTTACGGCTATGGAGGAGACTCTCTTGGGCTTGGAGGTTCGCCCTGACCCCTTATCCAGAGGCCGCCGCTTGGGATTCTCTATTGGGCGTAAGAGGGCCAAGCCCACCCCTGGTAGGGCCCGCTTGCGTGACGACCCTGCTGAACGTTGGGCTAAATTTGGGGCGCTTCTGGACCGATGCTGCATCCTTACCGCCAGAGGTTCCGATCCTGGGCAGATCCCTAGCATCCTTGCTGACTGCAGACGTACTATACCTCTCATTTTAGGACAGGGCGATGCCCGGTATTTCGGCAAGAATGCGCAGGGCGACCGCACGGAGTGGACGAGTCTTGCACAAGATTTCCTCGCTACACTCTCACCCATTGTCTGGGTGAGCGACGATTGGAGCCCGAAGGTCACATACATTGCGCGTGGAGAAGAACAGTCGGACTTGGATGAAGGCATTCGCAGGCTGATTTCACGCGCACCTCACTTTCAATGCCATCCGTATACCGACATCCCATTTGGGCTCAATCAAGATTCGGTTCAAGCCGCCCCTGGGCTGGGCGGTGTATCGGACTTTGGCGCAACGGGTCTCGCGATTACTTCGTGGTCGAGTCAGAGGCTAACCACTCCTGCGACGATTTCGTCGCCACAGTAGGTTACACGAGCGTGCTCTTCTCCTGTTGAGCCCTCGACGCCGCGGACCTCAGGCGCGAGCGTCGCTGCACCTGAGATTGTGGGCCCCCCCCCTGGGCTCGCAGCACCCCGCAGGACCAGTGTTCGGAAGAGCGGCAGTGGCGCCATGCTCGCCGCGCGCTGGGCCCCACGGGGCAGTCTCCCCCAGGGGGGAATCGCAGGAGGCGCGGCAGAACCACGCCACAGGTACTCCGATTTCCACGTCGACGCCACCTGCAGCGGCTCGCAGGGTTGGAGGGGGTTTGGATGACGGAGAGCGGGGCCCCTTTCTTGATCTCGAACAGGGTGACCCCACTCACGTCCACCCACCTCGTGGCAGCACGACGTGGATAGCTACGGAGACTATCAGCCGACCTGACGGCCCAGGGGCCGAAGCTGACGCGCAAGAAGCTCAAGGGCATCACCGCTGCATGTCACTCATCAGGTTCCAGTCTCTTACGGCTATGTTTGTACGGAGAGCCCGGGCCAGGGCTCTAGGCAAGAGCAAGACACAATTCACCAGATGGGTGAAAGCACGTCGGAAAGACAGTCCTGGTGCCCTACATCGACACGTGAAGGACCCCATCCAGGAGGTCCTTGAGTTGCACGGCACAGGCGACGCAGACTCGATCATGACCGCCAGGGCTGACTAATGGCGAGAGATGTGGAAAGACACAGTTGCTACTGTCGAGGATATTCAGGCCGCGCTCTCTAGGGCGCGGCGCCGGGCTCAGGCACAGGACCTCCCCCCCATCACCATGGAGGAGTTCGACGGAGCCATCGCCCGCATGTCAGCCAAGAAGGCCACGCGCATAGACAACTTCACGGTGGACGACGTGGCCAGGCTCCCTCGAGCGGGTCGGCAGGCTTGCCTGCATTTGCTCAATCATTGTGAAGAAGAGGGGGCCTGGCCAGAGCAGATCCATGCCGCGCTAGGAGCCGTCGCACCCAGGCCCCAAGGAGGGGGCAGGGTGCTTGGCTTCCTTCCTACCCTCGGCAAGATATGGTCACAGGCTCGGGCATCGCCAGCTAACAGGTGGTCCTCTAGCTTGGGGGCGCACTGGGACACAGCATTGGCAGGTTCATCAGCCCTCAGAGCCGCGATGATCAGGCCACTCATGGACGAGGCGGCCATCGCCAACGGCAAGCATGTGGCCTGCTTGCTGCTGGATCTCACGAAATTCCTACGACAGCGTGTCCCTGGTGCTCCTCTTGCGGTTCGCGGAGACCACGGACCACCCTATGATTGTCGCGCTATTGGAGGCGCGGATGTGTTTGGCCCCTCGTTACCTCCGGGCGAAATTATGGATGAACCCTCGCATTATGGTCACGAGGCCCCTTGTTGCTGGCAGTCCGAGAGGCGTCAACTTGGCAAAACGTTTCCTCCACCCGGTTTTGAGGCACGTACAAGATCAGGCCCATCCCAGTGCTCCGCACTTATGTCGACGATACATCAGCCAGAGTGGAGGACAGCGTAGAGCAGGTCGTTTGCCAAGAAACAATTCAGGTTGGCCTCGAGCTAGCTCAGCAATTTCGGCAGTACCGCTTGGTTTTTTCAGATAAATCCGTGGTCATCGCATCAACCAAGTCAATGGGAAAGCGCATTGCCAGGGTACTGTCGGGCCATGGCCTCCCCATTTCTTATGCAAGTCAGGCTACCGTCCTTGGCCTCGACACGACAGCCGGCAGGCGCAGATCGGCCAAGCAGACCACCGCCCGCAGGGACAAGGCCCGACGACGGTTTGGGCGCATTTTACGGTTACGACAGCTGGGCACTAAGGTACACTCGGAGGCTTCAGGGCTGTGGTCGACTGGTGCGCTACCACAGGCGGCGTACGGACACCAGGCTGCAGGAGCACCACCATCCATGATCACGGCCCTCAGACGGCAGGCCAGCAGTGCCATGGCAGGGACCAAGAAGGGGCGATGCCTCACCACGACGTTGGCATGCGCCCTCCAGGAGCGGGGCCCTGCTATCCAGATTCCAGCCAGTCTAATTATGACGTGGTTTGAGATCTGGTTTTTACCACCCCGAGCTTCACCCGGCTATTCGTTTGGCTTGGCCAGTCATCAGAGACAAAGTCTTACATAACCAGAAAGTTACTTGGAACCGAGTGAGGGGGCCGATTGGTGCAGTCATTGCGGACTCTCCACCAGACGAAGTGGGCACCACACTCCCCAGAGGCCTGGGAGAGACCGACAGATACTGGATCTGATACATGGACTTTCCCGCGGTTCGGCTCAGAGGATTTCAAGGCGGCTGACGCCATGGAGTTACTTGACGACTTCATTCAGGATCGCAAAGCACAGTTATGGGCGTTGGCAGCAAATCACGTGGACTCCTCTGACCTCAAGTACGGGGCCGACTTCTTTGGAGTTACGAGAGAGTTGCATCGCCTCGAGCAGCAGGCAGAGACCGACCTGTGGCCAGCTACTATTACGGTGGCCACGGGCGGTCAGTGGCCCAGAGAACGACAGTTTGCTGCTTGTTATTCTTGTTCGAGACTGTGCAAGCGATGTGGTAAAGCGCCCGAGACGGCCTACCGCCGAGCTTGGAGCTGCGAGAAAAATCAGGGCCATGAAGACTTCGAGAGATTCCAGAGCCGCATTCCTCGTGCTGCGGCCCCCCGCGAGGCTGAACCCTCCTACTGGCTCCGTGGGGTTCCAGCCAGCGCCCTTACGAGACCCCCGTTTGAAGAAAGGGAAGTCTTGGACAATGGCTTCTATACGTTTGGTGATCCTAGTGAGCTCCTTAGGGCCCCTGACAGCCTCCTTGAGATCTTTGGGGGTGGCTCGGGAGGCCTGTGCAGCAGTAATCCTAGGCGTAGGCGTTGTGGCTCCGCTATTGTGGCGCTGGATCAGAGCCCCTGTACCCCTGGCGGCTGGATCCCGATTTGGGGGGCCTCTTTGCCGCTGACTGGGCGCAGGCAGACGGTTCCTAGGGCCGAGCTTAGCGCCTTCATCCTGGCTCTGGAGCTTCTCCCGATGCCGTTTCAGTTCATCACCGACCATCTGCATCTTGTCCTTGCGTGGGCGCGCGGGAGGTGCTACCGGCCCGCCCCCCAAGGAGCAGAATTCTGACCTTTGGAAGAATATTCGAGCCCTCGCCGCCCGCATGTCCAACCCCATCCTCACGGCCTGGACGGCCTCGCATTTATATCAGGACCCAGAGCGGCTCACTACCTGGGACGAGGCCTTCACGGCTGTCGGCAACGCGGCTGCGGGCGCGCTGGCCAGCCAATCCGCGGCGAGAGGACTCTCCCTTTCCCTCCCCCTGGATTGGATCTTCACGCTGTCGGCCGCACTGACGTCGAGACGGCATTGATCAAGGAGTCTGCTCGACACGATCGATATCGACGGGTGGGAGGGCGAGTGGGCGGGGGGCGATAGTCAACGTATGCTGCGTATTTCTAGGAGGGACCGAGCCCTCAGCCAGTCCACTCATCAGTTTATGAGGGAGGGCCAGCGTTGGGTTTGTAAGAGGTGCAGGGAGTTTGTCACCTGTACCTCCTTGGTGTCCGCTGCGGCGCGTGTGTGTCCTGAGGCCCCGCTTGGGAGATCCAGCTTTCCCCGCCGCTGGGGTCGCGGTCCGCGAAACTGTTGGTCCCGTTTGGCTCGGTTCCGTGTCTGCCCACCCCAGCCACCAGATCTCGGCGTGGGATTTACATTGTCTTCGTTTCTGTGTTAAGTGCGGTCACACCGCCACTACAGACCCTCGGCGCTTGATGGTGGCTTGCCCCCCGATCCGCAGTCGCAAGGGGCAAGAGAACCTAGCGAGGATCGCGAAGGGGAAGCACCCCCCGTACAGAACCCCGAGGTCTGCGTACTCCGTCAGGGTAGACACCCCTGAGGGCCTTGCTGTTGCTGCTGCTGAGGGACAGGGCCCCCCTTGAACTCCGAACTCCCCCCTCCCTCCTCCCTCCTCCTTCCTCCCTCCTCCCTCCTCCCTCCTCTTTGGGTCGCTCCACGACAGCCTCCCCCTGCTTTCCCTGCTCCTTGCCTCGCTGAGGCTCTTGGCGTGGAGCCCGTTTTTGTGGGACCGTGTTCTGCTGCCATGTGCCCTCTGCTGCGCGCACTCTGATCCATCGTCGTTTCGCGCCTCCTCCGTTCCGAGGGGCTTCGTGGTGGCACAGAATTCGGTACGGCAGCGTCTTTTTTATTTGGAGTCCAAGGAGACTCCTCCTTCCCCTATCCTCCCCGTCCCCCTTGCCCGCCATTGCCCTCCCTCCCCCTCCCCCCCATCGCCTCCCCCCTCACCCTCTTCTGCCAGAACGGCGGCCCCGCCTCCATGCGGTGCGGTGCGCAGTTTTTCGGCTTTGGGGGCCGAACAGCTATGCACCATACCATTCTTGGGTCGAAATCGACGACGGTTCGGGAGACGCCAGCTCGGCATGGTGCAGTGCTGGACCTAAACGCTGTTTTGCTGGACTTCGGCTGTGTTTCGTTATTCGTTTTGGCAGGGAGGTACAGGGAAACAGGTAGAGCAAAACGAAACACATCACGACAACAAGACGAACAACAGCGTTTAGGTCCAGCCCTGGTATGGTGCACAGGAGTCGTCCGCGGATCGTCGCCTTTCGTCACTCGCGACGCTCCCATCCGCGGTGGCAGGCGGTGGCGTCCCAGGCGGTGGCGTCCCAACATACGGCCCAGTCCTACAAGGCACGCCGCCGGGCGCGCGCTGTCTACTGCCTCTTCCCCCGCCGCTGCGAAGACCCACAATTCTGCGCAGGCTTGCGGTGGTGTTCAGGGCGTTCAGGGGGTTCCTCCGCCTGCTGATGTGGGTCAGCTTGTTAGGGGTCAGGATATATATATATATATATATATATATATATATATATATATATATATATATATATATATATATATCCGTAAGGGCTTCGCCCCCTGCCGCCGGCCCCCTCTCTCGGAGAATGGGCCATGGAAGAGCTAAGTCATGAGGCTTTGGCGCTGTCGTGCAGCAGTATCGGAACTTCATGCGAGGCCGATTCGCAATCGGCAAAACCAACTGATCACAAGAGGGGTTACCACACAGGGCGATTGGTAAGACGTGTATGGTTTACGAGCTTGGTTACCACACCTTGGGATTAAAGGGCCGAGGGAGTACTCGCAGTTTGGGTTACCACGCCTTGCGATGGATGTGCGTGAGGGGTGGCACCGAATTTCAGAAATGTGGCAAATCCCCTGTGTTTTTGGACCCTGACCCCGCGGATCTGCGTGAGGGGTGGCACCGAATTTCAGAAATGTGGCAAATCCCATGTGTTTTTGGACCCTGACCCCGCGGATCTGCGTGAGGGGTGGCACCGAATTTCAGAAATGTGGCAAATCCCCTGTGTTTTTGGACCCTGACCCCGCGGATCTGCGTGAGGGGTGGCACCGAATTTCAGAAATGTGGCAAATCCCATGTGTTTTTGGACCCTGACCCCGCGGATCTGCGTGAGGGGTGGCACCGAATTTCAGAAATGTGGCAAATCCCCTGTGTTTTTGGACCCTGACCCCGCGGATCTGCGTGAGGGGTGGCACCGAATTTCAGAAATGTGGCAAATCCCCTGTGTTTTTGGACCCTGACCCCGCGGATCTGCGTGAGGGGTGGCACCGAATTTCAGAAATGTGGCAAATCCCATGTGTTTTTGGACCCTGACCCCGCGGATCTGCGTGAGGGGTGGCACCGAATTTCAGAAATGTGGCAAATCCCCTGTGTTTTTGGACCCTGACCCCGCGGATCTGCGTGAGGGGTGGCACCGAATTTCAGAAATGTGGCAAATCCCATGTGTTTTTGGACCCTGACCCCGCGGATCTGCGTGAGGGGTGTCGATTTCGAGCCCCCCCAGCAATTCAGACAACGCGCCCAGGGGGTGCTAAAAATCCCGTTTGGGCCTCCCCCCCCCTCGCGCGGTCAATCAACTAGTTACAGTAACCAGCAAGAAGCAGAACTGTAACACTGGAAACTACAAGCTACAACTGGTACAGGAAACTGCGAATCACGTCCTACAGCCTGGTGGCCCCACAAGGGGGCCGGCGGATATATATATATATATATATATATATATATATATATATATAGATAGTCGATTCCTTGGATTTTCCCTGTTCGGGGCCGTGCGTGTATCAACAATTCGTTGTTCCTTTGCTCTTCATAGGCGATTCCGTTGGACATTCTTCGCCTGAAGCTGTTTGTTCCCGAGTTTGCCCGTCGCTAATTCTGACTCTTAGGTGTCTGACCAGCATTATCAGGGGAATGGGAGGTGTGCAACGTACTGAAAAGGCCTCGAGATGTGTTGCGGGGTGAGCCGAAGTTTTCGGAGGGCCTACGATTTGTTGTTCAGGAGGTTCCATCACGTGTTCGGAGATTGCTTGAAGTCTTCAAAGTGGGGGGATGGAGGAGGGCACCGCGGAACATGTTCGATGAGAAAAAAGAGAGCAGGGGAGGAGGATAATGAGGAGGAGGAGGCGGAGGAGGAGGAGGAAGAGGAAGAAGAAAACGAATAATAATAAGCATGATAAGACTAAGAATAATACTAATACTACTACTACTAATAATAGTAATGATAATAACAATATTATTAATCATAATAATAAGACGATTAATAATAATAATAAGACTAGTAATACTAATACTAACAATGATAATAATGATAATGGTAATCTTACCTATGCGAATACAAACACTGATACTAATAATACGAAGAAGACGCGTAATACTAATTAACATTATTATTAATAAGAATGATCATAATAATAGTAGTAATACTAGTAATAATACTAACAATACTACTACTATTACTAATAGTAACAATACTATTAATACAACTAATAACACTAATACTAATAATAAGAAGAAGACGCGTAATAATAATATTAATGATAATAATAGTAATGATACTGATAATATTAATAATAGTAATAGTAATACTAATAATAATAACAATAATAATAATGATTAAACTACGAATAATAGTATTATTATTAATACTAGTAATAGTAATAATTATAATACTAATATTAATATTACTAATAATAATATTAATACTAAGAATAATACTAACACTAATAACTATAATACTAATAATGATAATAATAATGATGATAATAATAATAAGCATAAGCATAATAGTACTACTAAGCATAAGAATAAGAATAATCAGACTAGTAAGAATAATAATAATAGAATAATAATAAGAATAATAATAATACTAACACTAATAATAATAAGGAGGAGGAGGAGACAGAGGAGGATAGGAGAGGGATGGCATGGTCAGAGACCTGGAAGGAGGGAGGGGAAGGAGGGATGCTGGCAGGAGGGGACAGGAAGCCGTCAGGCCTGCAAATTTTCAGATTGCCGCTACGGGGGCGAGCCGTACTGCTTGGGCCCTGGGTGGCACCGCCCCGTTATGCGGTGTGCTGCCAATGACGTTCGCGGAGGCAGCTCCCCGTCACACACGCAGTCCTGCCCTCCCCTGGGCGGGTCGTGCGTGGCGGGCCCCTCCCTCCCCCCCCTCCGTCGTCCCCCCGTCGTCCGTCGTGTCGTTTTGGGTCCTGGGTCCGGGTTTTTAAAACCGCGCCCTTGGTCGCGCAGGTCTCCCGTGGGCCCCCCTCAGCCTCCCCGGCTGGGGCCCCACCCTCTGGGAGTCGTGGCCGGGGGTCCTCTCCCCCCACCTCCAAGGTACCTCTGAGGAGCGGCGCGCGCGTTGGCGCGCCGCGGGGCTTGGTCGGGGCGCTCGAGGCTGTGACTCGCGTCTCCACTTGTGCAAAGTGCAAAGGAGGGGACAGGAAGGACGAGGGGAAGGGGAACACGGGTGAGCACACTGACGCGCTTGTTGGCGAGCACAGAAGAGGCCCCTTGCCACGCATATATGATGTAGGAAGAACTGGACACACGGCGTGGTCGGAGCTTGCTGTTCAACACCCGGTGCACATGGAGCATCGAGAGCCCCTCGCTCGGGCGCCAGGGAGCTCCGCGGGTTGGTGGCTCCCCCACGCCCGAGCCATGGTTCCCCGCGCGGCGCGTGCCCCCCCACCAGCCTCGGAGGAGTGCATTTCTACACCAGCCCACTCCCTGGACCTAGAACTCATGGCATTTTTTTTGTGCATTTTCGGTGCCGCGTGGTTTCCCAACCCTCTTTCGTTGATCGGTGCTTCTCCGCTGCGCCCTCCGCTCCCTTCTGGCGCTCCCTCCGCCGCTCCCTCCGCTCCCTCCGCTGCGCCGCGCGCCTTCCTCCTCCTCTCTTCGCCCCCCCCGCCCTCCTCCGCCCCGTCCTGCGTGGGCTGCAGGCCCGTGCAGGACCGATGCCCAGGGGAGCTGCCCTGCTGGGAGGGTAGCGCGGGGTCACGTGGAGGGCCCCGGCCGCCCCGGCGGGCCAGAGGCTTCTCGGATGCCTCGCGGCGCCTCCCGGGGACGTCCTCGGGGGCTCCCGAAGAGCCTCGTGTTGGGGGCCTCCCAGGGGCCTCCTGGCAACTCTTCGGAGCCTCCTCAGGCTGCTTGGGGGCCGCTTGGGGGCCGCTGGGGACATCTTGGGGGCCTCTCGGCGGCCTTCCGAGCCTCTCGAAGCGTTTTGGGCGCCTCTTGGGGGCCTCTTGGGGGCTTCTTGGGACCTCTTGGGACGCTTCGGGGCCTCTTGGGGGCCTCTTGGGGGCCTCTTGGGGCACTCCTGGCTCCAGGAGTTCGCTTGCCGTCTTGGAGCCATGTTGCAGGCGATCAATCAACGAAGTCCTGCTCCAGATTTGGAGGCACATTGTTCGACAGGGATGGATGGCCTGCGCGCAGCACGCAATATGAGGGCACCCCCGCCGTCTCGTTCAAAAGCCAATTCAAATTGGTCGCGGGTCGCCCACGTGATCCCGATTTTGGTGCAGAATTCATTTTGATTTTTTTGGCAAGGGATGGTGTGGGTGGGGGGTGTTGGCCTGCGCGCAGCAAGCAATATGCCAGGCACCCCCGCCGTCCCTGTCAGTTGCCGACGCAAAAGTGCTTGCGGGGCGCCCGCGCATGCTTCAGCTTTGGACGCACATTTGTCGGGTCGGCCACGGCGCCAGCGACGTGCGCTACCGAAGATGCGCGCGCGCCAATCGACCGCGCAAATCTACCGCGCTACCAGGCCCCCCCCCCTCGCTACTCCCAGGAGGAGCCCTGCACCGACAGCGAAGGGAAGCCGAATGCCGCCAAGGAGCGCGAACACTTGCGACGCTCGCACGGCTGCGCCGCCGCCGCTGGCCATCCGGCTGCCGCCGCTGCAGCCAATGGCGCCGCCGCCGACGCGAGCCGACGCCAACGTCGAGGCTGTGACGCAGAGCCAAGCCAGCGGCCAGCTACCCACAGACGCGCTTCCTGATGAAGGCAGCGGTGGCAGCAGGTGCCGCGTCGACAGGCAAGGGAAGATCACGCCCGCTGGCCCCAACGCCGAAACCGCCGAGACCATCTTGAGCAACGGCAGCGCGCGCCAAAGCCCAGACGCCCACGACACTCACGGGGTGCGGACACTTCTAGGCACGCTCTTCTCCAGGGCGGCCATGCACCGCCTCGACGGCGACACCGCCCAGGTTCGCAAGGCCTACGGAGACTGCGGCCAATAGGGCAAGTACACGGAAATCTGCCTGCCGATCAACAAAGGCGCGAGCATCCGCATACCATGGACCGAGGCGCCGCCCAATCCCAGGGCATGGACGCCGACGGGCTACTGGGCGTGGGGCGAGCAGGCCCGGAACGACGCGACGCACCAGGCGCGCGAACAGGAGAGGACCCGTCGTCACCGCGCCACGTCGCTGAGGGATGGGATCCGAGCCGCGCGGCCGAGCACGAGGCCTGCGTCAGCGGCATCACAGACGCCACTGTCGAACGGCGCCTCGCCATGGGCACTGGGAACTGGGGCGAGTACGACAGGGCAGAGTAGACATCGCGTGCCACGCCAGCCGTTGTGCGAGGGCCAAGCACGGCCGGACCTGCTTCAGGAGTCCAACAGCAGCCCAGCTGCGGCCACACGGGAGCCACCGGGCCTCATCTTGCCAGCGCGATGCAACCTGCCGGCGCTGTTTCCGCCCTCGGCAGTCCCCTCAAGGATGAGTGGCTCCCAGGCGCTGGGAACAGCCACCTTCGCGGCAGCCACCTCAGCCATGAGCCTATCCATCGCGATCCCCCGCCCAGCGCTGGCCGCCAGGACCCCTGGCACGGGCGACCTCTCTTGAGGGGCATTGGCGCCACCTCCGCAGTGCCTCGCGTCGCACCTCTCTTGCTTCGGATGCCCACGCGTGGCGCAGCTCATGCCTCCAGCTTTGCCCCGCGACGGTGCGACAAACTGCCCAGCTGGCCCCCGCCTCTTCAAAGACTCATAACTCATTGGTCTTCCACGCCCGCACTACGCACGCACTGCCACCGCAGCACCAGCAGCACCCGGTGATAGCTTTTTACTCGTTGTTTTGCCGATCGGCGCGGGCCCCCCCCTCCCCCCCATGGAGTACTGTAGATCTTGGCTGTTTTTTGGCGCCCGTTTCGAGCGGGTGGAGTGTCCCCCCAGAGGTAGCACTCTTGTAAACATTCGCACTAAGCAGAGGTCTGGAGCCAGACCCCCCCTCCCCCCCCTTCCTTCCAGTGTCGAGACGCCGAATCACAGAAGCTCACCCGCTGAACGCGACGCATCGCAGCAGTGTCCTCCCTCTCCCTACGGTGGCAGCATCTGCCCGCTCTGCTCACGCGACGAGCAGAGCCTGCCTCATTCACCACTTCCTCCACTACACTCGGCCACATCCCCCTCCGCAGCTCCTCCTACAGCCTGGACCTCGACCTCGCCCTCGGAGCCCCGTCGTTCCTGCGCCCCGCCTCCTGCCCTCTCCCTGTTCCCTTCTGCCTGGCAGCCCCCTCCCCCCGCCTCTCGCCCGCTGACCTACACCTTAGGCGATGCTTGAGAAAACCTAAGTTTTCGGCCAGAGTCTCGATTATTCTTAATGTTTCAATGTAAATCCTAAGATTTGAATAGACATTCTGGGTTTTTATTAAAATTCTGAGACTATGAATTTCTTAACCCATGATTTCTTAAGCATTTCGCAGGGTGTACACCTCCCTCTTCCGCCAGCGATGGGGAGAGGCTGCGACGCGGCTGGAGGGGAAACCAGCAGGGCCACGCTCGGCACAGGCCGCCGTGAGGGGTGCAGCCCCCACGGCGGCCATGGACCGAGTGGTGCACAATGAAGCCACGCCGGGGGGGCCCGCGCTCTCCCTTCGGGGGGCGGGGGCCCCGCTCGGGCCACCCCCTCCGCTCGCATGCCCATTTCCTCTCGCCTCTTGCGCTCACCCTCCTGAGGCGATCGCAAACATGGATCAAGGAGGCGTGGATTAGCGACGGGTCCCGCTTCCATGGGGAATCGCGGATTTCCCCGCCGACCGAGGCGGCACGGGCCGCATTTTTGTGAGGGCACATCCCCCAATCCATGGATTTGGCGACCGCGCGCAAAGTCCATGGATCGCTAATCCATGTTTGCGCGCCCCCAACCCTCCTCGCAGCCACTGTCGCATTGGTCAGGGCGCCCACCATTGGTCTACTCCGCGCCGCAGTGTCCGCTCCACCGCACCCCCGTTTGCGCCGCCCACTCCTGCTGCGCCACGCCGCTCATCACCTGGAGTTCGCTATTCTTGCAAACAATTTTTTTTTTGCAATCCTTGGGTTTGTTTGCAATCCTGGGTTTTTTTGCAATCCTGTTTTTTTTGCTATCCTTGTTTTTTTTGCAATCCTTGTTTTTTTTGCAAATCTTCCTCGCCTCAAGATGTGGCAGCCGTGTTGGAGGAGTTGGGAGGCTGTCGCGCTCCAGGAGGAGGCCCAGGCGCGGGCCTCACCTGCACGCGCAAAACGCGCCGCCAGAAACGGCCTCGCTGTCCCGCCCCCCCCATCGGTCCAGGCTATCAAATTCATGACCGTTCGATTGTTTCTCTCGTCGCCTCTCGGTTTCGTCTTCCCCCTCCCTCTGGCGTTGGCTGGGCGGGAAAGCTCCGAGGGGGTCAGTCGTTCGACAACACAGTCCGCAACTTCGAGGTGTCGACGGGGAGGAGGAGGATTCAGTCAGGCGCAGAGGGGGGTGGCGGGAAGGGGGGAGGCTTCTTAGAAACACCCCCTTCTCAGAAGGCGCGGGCGCCCCTTCTAAGAATCCGTCGGTTGCTTTTCAGAAGCTGTTCTTGGCGTGCCTCTGAGAAGCGGACGGCTTGCTTGCGAGACTCTGCTCCGTGCTCCTCTAAGAACCTGCGGAAGTGCTCCTGGCAGCGGTGCGCCTCTGGCTTCCTAGAAGGGCGGCCAGCGCCGTCTGAGCGGCAGCCTCCTTCTCAGAGGCCTCCCCCCCCCCTCTCACCCCCCCCCCCCGGGGGGCGCGCCGCCAGAGGAGGAGCAGCAGGAACGCCCCCCCCCCCCCTCCGGCGCCGCCTGCCAGTTCCCGGACGTCCTGCCCCCGCAGGCGCGCCGGCCGCCCCCTCCGTCGACGCTGCGCCCCGCCTCTTTGGGTACGGGGGCCGGCGACGGATGGGGGGCGACCCAGACTTGCTCGCGCCGCGAGAAGGTGGCGTCAGCGTCGGAGCCATCCCCGCCCCCCCACCAGGGCAGGGTCCCAGCGCGCCCCCTTCCAGGGGGGGACTGGGTGCCCCGAGGCCCGAAGGCGACGGTACCCATCCCCACCCACGGGGGACAGGTTGCCCAGCGGGGCCAAGGTTTCCCCAGAGGGGGTGGGGATTGCTTTCCTCGTCCAGGAAGACGCTGCGGGAGTTTTTTTTTCGTCGTCTTGGGCCCCTCGGAGATGTTTCACCGGGCCCCATGGCCGTGAAGGAGAATTCAGGAGGGGAGAAAACACACAGACACAATTAATCGCCGACTCCCAGGAAAATATGGGAAAATATTGGAATTGGGCGGGAAGACAGAATCCCAGAAAATATAGGAAAATATTGGGAATCTTTTTATTTGTGTGTATTTATTTGTGTGTCCCAGGGCCCCTTCATGAATGCAGGAAACAAGCCTGGTCTCGGGGAAAGTGTAGGCTTTTCCGGGCGGCCCCGCATGGACAAAAATCAGAACACGGCATGTACGGCACTAGCCGCGGGGGGGGGATCGAGGACAGCAGGAAGGCGGCCGTGAAGGGGCCCGGGAGTGCCCTCAAAGTTGCCACCGCGGTTCCAAAAAAGGTGCGCGAAAGCTGCACGTTTGTTGCCCCCCCTGTCAGCGAACACCTGGGCGCCGCTCCGCCGAACCTCCAGGCTGGACTCCCCGACCATGAGGTGCTCCAGGCAGCTCGGATCCCGCGTGTCGTCCAGGGCTCGAGCCAGACGGTGTCTTGGCGATTTCCAAGCTTCAACATTCGCTCCACGAGGCGCCCGAGAAGCCTGCAGCATGCCAAGAGACCCCGAGTTACAGGTATCCAAGGATCCTCTGGCCCAGAACTCAGGTACAGCAGTGGTATGGACCGAAGGCCATAGATAAGCAAGTCATTGGTTAGCCGACGGACCCATCTCTATGCAGCCATGTGTAGCGAATGGCGCGGGTCTCTCTTCATTCGCTGTGCCCCGCGGGGCAACGCGCGAAGATGAGCTGCTGCGGAGCACGCGAGCACGGGTGTGCTGAATTCCTGATTCCCAACCCTCCTGCGTTGGGTTCTCGTTTTGAATAGAGCACTGCTCGCGCGAACCTTCCTTCCTTCCTTCCTTCCTTCCCGTCCCTCTCTTCCCCCCTGCCTTTGACCTCGCTCGTCGCTGCGTGCCAGCTGGGGGGCTGCGATCTGTGGAACTGTCGCCACTTTCGAGGGCTGCTGGGGGGCCCAGCACAGTGTGCACCCGCGGCGGATTCAAATGGGACCTCGCCATCCCTGGGGGGCTGCGATCTGTGAAACTGTCGCCACTTTCGAGGCCTGCTGGGGGGCCCAGCACAGTGTGCACCCGCGGCGGATTCAAATGGGACCTCGCCATCCCTGGGGGGCTGCGATCTGTGAAACTGTCGCCACTTTCGAGGCCTGCTGGGGGGCCCAGCACAGTGTGCACCCGCGGCGGATTCAAATGGGACCTCGCCATCCCTGGGGGGCTGCGATCTGTGAAACTGTCGCCACTTTCGAGGCCTGCTGGGGGGCCCAGCACAGTGTGCACCCGCGGCGGATTCAAATGGACCTCGCCATCCCTGGGGGGCTGCGATCTGTGAAACTGTCGCCACTTTCGAGGCCTGCTGGGGGGCCCAGCACAGTGACGCCACGGGCGGATTCAAATTAGACCTCGCCATCCCTGGGGGGCTGCGATCTGTGAAACTGTCGCCACTTTCGAGGCCTGCTGGGGGGCCCAGCACAGTGTGCACCCGCGGCGGATTCAAATGGGACCTCGCCATCCCTGGGGGGCTGCGATCTGTGAAACTGTCGCCACTTTCGAGGCCTGCTGGGGGGCCCAGCACAGTGGCACCCGGCGGATACCTCGCCATCCCTGGGGGGCTGCGATCTGTGAAACTGTCGCCACTTTCGAGGCCTGCTGGGGGGCTGGGTACCCACGGCGGATTCAAATGGACCTCGCCATCCCTGGGGGGCTGCGATCTGTGAAACTTTCGTCTCCCAGCACAGTACGGCGGATTCACCCTCGCTGGGGGGCTGCGATCTGTGAAACTGTCGTCTTACCTCGAGGGCTGCTGGGGGCTGCGATCTGTGAAACTGTCGCCACTTTCGAGGGCTGCTGAGCTTGTCCCAAGTAGCTTACATATCAAACAACGGATCCTGCAATTTGATTGTCCGTGCAAGTTTCGGCCAACTCCTCGTTTCCCATGATACAAATGGGTTGGGTACGTCACAGGGTAATTTATTGTAGGGCACGATCCGCGTGAAGGGTGTGCCGATTCATTCGGATACCCTCGCGCGAACGCCCCCACTGAGGCCCCCCACTGAGGCCCCAGGTGGACCCCGTGCGAGGCATTTTCCGAGATGGCTGGGGGTACGCTATGCGAAGCTGCCCATTTGTGCCATAGGTGGAGCTCCTGCTGGGGCATGCTCCGAGGGGAGGGGGTGGGCGGGTCGGGTCACGGGCGTCGTCGCAGATAATGATCAAGCGAGCTTTTGCTCCGTTCCTCTGGCGCGGGGCCGCGAGAGATCGGGGAACAAATACTTAGGGAAAGTCAAAAGATGCCGATCCGCTACTATCTGGACCTCTCCCGGGGAGCGTTCTGACCAGAATTTCGAGGCGAATTCAGCGGTGGCGACGAGGGCCAGGCCCCCCAAGGGGGAAAACGAGAGAAGGGTGTGTGGGTACCTCGTTTTCTTTTCATAATTGCATGAACATGTAATTTCGGAGGCCCGCGCGGATTTCTTGGATCGGCGCTGGACCCCCCTCCCTGGCGCGCTCCGCGCGCCAGGGAGGGGGCGCCGCAGGCGCCGCATGGGGGCTCCAGCTGTTTTTCTTCGACTCCCGCGGCCTCGCGCCGGGGGGTGGAGTAAGCACGCAAGCGGGCGATGCGACGTCGGTGCCTGCCTGGAGACTATTTTTGCCAACCTCCGGGCCACAACGCGCGTTAGGCTCTCCCTCTCCCCCCCCGATGACGTAATCAACGCTCACGCCCACCCAGTGCGTCCCTGGCACCACGGTCCGGTACCACAGTGTGTGGTGCCGGCGCACGCGGCCGCGGGGGGGGGCGGTTGCGTCAGGGCCCCCGTTGGCCCAACCCCTCCCCCTCTCCCCCCGCAGCGCCCGTTCCCGCCGCGAACAAAATAATTCCACGGACGACACGTGTGCACTGTGCCGCGTTGGCGCCTCTCTGGAGGCGTCGTTGATTCTCGACCCAGGAATTGTACGGTGCATGGTTTTTTGGCCTTCAGAGCTGAACAATTATGCGCCGCACTGCGCTGGAGCGGCGCCTGAAGGGAGTCCACACATGATCCGGTGCTTGGGCGCTGGTCTCGTAGAAGAGGAGGAGGAGGGAGGGAGGGCGAGGGGTGGGGATGGGGGGAGGACAAGGGCGAAGAGGGGGGAAAGGGAGGACGGGGGCAAGAATATTCTCCTTGGACTCCACCTGGAACGACGCTGCCGCACCGAATAATTTAGCGTGCCATCACGAAGCCACTCGAAACGGAGGACGAGCAGGAGGATGAGGGCGGATGATGATGATGATGATGATGATGATGATGATGATGATGATGATGATGATGATGATGATGATGATGATGCTGATGCTGATGCTGATGCTGATGCTGATGATGATGATGATGATGATGATGATGATGGATGATGATGATGATGATGATGATGATGATGGTTGGTGGTGGTGTGGTGATGATGATATGATGATGATGATGATGTTGATGATGATGATGCTGATGATGACGATGATGATGATGATGAGATGATGATATGATGATGAATGATGGATGATGATGATGATGATGATGATGACGACGACGATGATGATGATGATGATGATGATGATGATGATGATGATGCTGATGCTGATGCTGATGCTGGATGATGATGATGATGTGATGATGATGATGATGCTGATATGATGATGATAGATGATGATTATGATGATGATGATGAGGCTGCTGCTGCTGCTGCTTGATGATGATGATGATGATGATGATGATGATGATGCTGATGATGATGATGATGATGATGATGATGATGATGATGATGAGATGATGATGATGATGATGATGATGATGATGATGGATGATGATGATGATGATGCTGATGATGATGATGTGATGATATGATGATGATGATGATGATGATGATGATGATGATGATGATGATGTGATGATGACGATGATGATGATTGATGATGATGATGATGATGATGATGATGATGATGATGATGATGATGATGATGATGATGATTGGATGATTGATGATGATGATGAGGAGGAGGAGGAGGAAGGAGATGAGAGGGAGGAGGATGAGGGAGAGGATAGGAGGGAGGAGGAGGAGGAGGAGGAGGAGGAGGAAGGAGGAGGAGGGAGGAGGAGGAGGAGGAGGAGGGGAGGAGGAGGGAAGGGAGGAGGAGGCGGGCGGAGGAGGAGGAGGAGGAGGAGGAGGAGGAGGAGGAGGAGGAGGAGGAGGAGGAGGAGGAGGAGGAGGAGGAGGAGGAGGAGACATTCCCTGGACATTCCCCTGACGACAAAGTCTAGAGATGCCGCGCCGCCGCTCGCCGCCCACCTCAGGGCGTCTTCGAGGCGGCGGCGACGGCATCGGCGGCCCGCGGGCGGCCTGGCCCCGCGCCTGGGGGCGCGTCGGGCCTCGCCTGCGGCGCCCGCTGTGTTCGCCCGCAGCAGGGCCCTCCTCCTCCTCCAGCGGGCGAGGCGTGTCTCCCGCACAGCTGCCCCTGGGCCAGCCGCCCTCCTGCGGGCGCTCCTGGCGGGGCTGGCCTCCGCGCGGGTCTCCTCGCTCCTATTGGTGGCTGGGGCGGCGGTGCGGGCTCCGCCAGGAGCTGCCTCAGCGTCGCCAGCGGCAGCACCTTGGGCTTGGGCGGGCTGCGTTTCCTGGCCGTCACGGCTGGGCTGGACCTCGCTCTTTCCCTGGCGGCCTCCAGCGCCCTCCTGGCTTCCTCACTTCTCCTCTGGCTGTCGTCTGGCTCGACCTTCTTGAGCTTCAGGATTGCCTCCAACGGCTGGCACTGTCTCATCCTTGCTCTCGGCGCCGCCGCCACCTCTAGCAGCCTCGTCGCCCTCACCTCTGCCTCCTGCTCGCTCATTTTGGGCTTGGGCGGCCTCGGCGGGGAGCGTGTGGCGGCAGCTGCAGCCTCCTGGCTTCTGGCAGCTCGCCGCCCCGCTTCACTCCGCCTCTGGTGGGGTCCGCCGCGCCTGCCCAGCGCGTCCGCCTGCTCCAGCGTGCGTCTCCCAGCGTGGGGCTCGCCCCTCCCATTATCCCTCCTGGAGGGGCCTCTGGGCACTCCTGGTCCCAGGGGTGGGAGGGGGTCAGCGTGCGGGGGAGCCTGGTCGCTGTCGAGCACCGCGGCGTGGTCGCCATTCACGATCCCTCCAGCGGCCACCTCTCGGGTTCTCCTCAGGTCATCCTCGATGCTTCTGACCTCTGGTTCGGGCGAGGTCCCCCGACTATGCCTCTCGCTGTGTTCGCGGTTCTCGTGGCATCCGCGGGCCAAGCCCTCCCCCTCGCGTTCAGTCTGTCGGTTTCCCAGGGTGTGGGTCCGCTCTGTTAGTTGCGAGGTCCTGTCTGCCACCATGTTGGTCACGAAGTCCGCGTCATGCTCACTGGGCTCGTCAGGGACCTCCGCCTCGAGACCTTCTGTTGACTGCTGCGGCTGCTCCTCTTCGATGTGATCTCCACGAGCTGCGAAGGGGTCCTCGACCGTTTCTGACCATCCTGGTGTAACTCGAATCTCATCCTGCTTGATCTCTGGCCACATCCTCCACTCCTCTGCGTCTGCCAGCTTAGTCCAGCTCTTCAGCAGGTATCTTCTCGACTCGCAGGTGGGGCGGAGTCGGCAGGGTGCCTGCAACTTGTCCGAGACCATCTCCGTGGCGGAGCTCGCACAGAGCGTGCAGAACCAGCGCCTCTGGCGGCCCAGCCATCGCAGGGGGTGCGACGGGTGCGAGGTGTGGCCGTTGAACTCGATGCGCCTGCCTGCCGCTGGGGGCGGGCCACCGCACTTCTGCTCGAACCACTCCTTGATGCTGGAAAGGGCCGTCGCCGTCGTGACTGACTGGTTGCAGCACTTGCACCTCCACCCTCGTCCTCGTCTGAGCTTCACGAGGTCGTGCGTGGTGGCTGGCCGTCTGCGGGGGTTTCGCGCGAGGTAGTCTGCCTTGACCTTCCTCTGCGCTCTCCTCTGCATGACCGCGTGCCTCCTCGCCATCTTCAGCTCCTTGTTCTCCGTCGGCCTCCGCTCCATGGCGTCCTGGGTGCAGGCCGCGATGCGCGCTCTGACCAGGCTCGCCGTCGCCCGCACCCATTCGTAGCAGCCCATCTGGTTCTCTGGGATGGCGTGCTGCTTGGCACCTACATCGGCCAGTCTGTCTGCCTCTCGGTTGCCTTCCCAAGCCTCTCTCGGGATGTGTTTCTCCGTCGCCTCCGTCTCCGTCAGGTGGCGGTTCAGGTGGCGCAAAGTGATGATCTCCCTGCCACCTCCTCTCTCGGCGATGGCCCCCCGCACGCGGCGCCAGAGGTCGCAGTTGGCGGCCCCTTCTGGTCTCTCATCGCGACGTGCGTGCCAGCCGACGAGGGTGATCTCGCTGTCCGTCCAGAAGGTCATGTCACCGCACGTCGACTCCAGGCAATTGATGAGCGACCACAGTTCCGCCCTGTTGTTGGACTGGCGTGAGCCTGGCAGGTGTCCGAACTTCGCGGCCCAGGTCGGGAAATCTCTGGTGCGCCCTCTGGTGTCCAGCATCACCCAACTCCATCCGCATCTCCTGTACCTCACGTCGCTGCTGTACTCGCCTCCTGAGCCGTCCCCACAGATGGTGAGCCGCCCTCCCTCTGGGGCTCGCAGTCTGCCCCCCTGTAGGCACTGCCCCAGCGGCGTCTCCTGCCCCTCCGTGCTGCACGGGGGTGGCACCGTCCAGGCCTTAGGCGTGAGCCCTCTGAGCCAGAAAGCTGGGGCTCCGTCCACACCTGCTTCGGCTCTCGCGACGAGTCCTGCCGTCTTCTCGACCACCTCCGAGGGCTTTCTCGCAGAGCATGCTCTCCAGATGCGGTGGAAGTCGTCCTCGAGCTGCCCGCGCTCGCAGGTCTCGTCGCCCGAGTTGAACTCCTGGCGCTTCCTGGCCTGAGTCCATGTGCCTGCGCACGCTGCCGCAAGCAGCGCCCCGTAGGTCTGGTGCTTGCCGCGCTTCCTGAGGGACTCCAGGTGCTTGATCATATCCGTGCAGTCCACCCCGTGCTCCATGCCAGCGCCGTTGTGGTGCTCTGCTGCTTGGCTCCACAGCTGCTTACTCGCGCTGTCCAGGAGCGCCTCGATGATCGCCTCTGGGTCTCCGTCCTCCTCGTCCTCTGGGAATCGCCATCTGCCGCCGTCCTCGTCGATCCAGATGTCAGGCCCCCTCGAGTCCCAGCCTAGCTCCCAGAGCAGCAGGATGATGCCTCCCATCACTCCTCGTCTCTGCTGCCAGCGCCGCCTCGGGTCCGTCCGCAGGAGCCTGAAGTGGACCCTGGGCCAGGCCTTGCGCGCTTGTTCCCTCAGGTCCTGGCTCTTGGCCCACAGGTCGAACCAGGCTCTGAGCTGGCTCCTCGCCATGGCGACCGCTGGGTCGACCCCCTCCAGCGCCAGGAAGGTGGTGAGGCATCGCCCAGGCCACGCTCTCCTCAGAGCCTGCGCATACCTCCTTCTGGCGAGCCTGAGGGCCCACGGAGGGAGCCCGTGAGCGGCCACTCCGTACACCAGCGAGGCTGATGCGCCTTGGTGTGCCACTCCACGCCTCCTCTTCAGCTTCAGCTTGCGCAGCTTGAAGCCGACCGATCCGAACCTCTTGTGCGCATCATTGGCCTTCTTCGCATGCGTGGGCCTCCTGGTGGTGCCTCTCGCAGCGCGGTCAGCTCCGAGGTCTCTGCCCTCTGTGACCGCCTTGACCTTTATCCCAAGCTGGTTGAGCCTGGACTGCACCTGGAGCGTGGCGCCGAAGTCCGAGGTGAAGATCAGCGTCTTGTCTGCCAGGCTGAGCCCGTGCTGCTCCAGCCCCCACTTTAGCTTGCTCGTGACCGTCGTGAGCTGCTCCGTGACCGCCTCCTTGCTTCCGACGACCTTGATGCTGATGTCGTCGAACCAGGCTCGCGGCATCGGCTTGGGCAGCGTCGATGCGACGTCCATCATGTGGCTGAGCACCGCGTAGACCACCGTCTTGGCCACGTTATTGGAGTGTCTCGAACCCGCCAGGATCGATCTGTCGGCCAGCATCGGCTCCGAGTACGAGTTCTTGCACCTCAGGATTCGGGCTCCTGAGTGCTGCAGAAGCAGCGTGGTGAGGAGCCTCGGGCAGAAGTTCAGCTTGCGCGCCTCTGGGATGAGGGTGTCGATGCGCAGGCTGTCGTAGAACTTCTCGATGTCTGCCAGCGTGCATCCCTGGAAGATGCCTAGCGCGTCGCAGCACTCGTCCGAGAGGATACGCCTGAGCGCCTCCCTCTTGCAGCTGTTACCTGCCACCGCCGCGTCCCACTCGCGCGCTGCTTTGCCCACTCCCTCACCGCGGGCCTGTGGAGGAGCTCCCAGCAGCGCACCAGCTGCGGGAGCATGGCCAGCGCGCGGTCGCCCTTGGCTGGCTTGGGGATGATCATGACCAGCGCGTTCAGGAGCTGCCGGGGCCACATCAGCTTCAGCTCGCACTCGTTGAACAGGTCTACGATGGCTTGTCGCCCCGCCGTCGGAAGCCGACGGATGTCGCTACATCAGAGCTTGTCTACTCCCTGGCCCCTGTCGGGCTCCCCCGCGAGGGCGAGGTCCAGGTCGTCGACAGTCCACTGTGGCGCGTCCACGGCTGCCGCTCGCCTCCTGAGGTCCCCGAGCAGCTGCGTGTGCGTGCCGTGGGCGACCTCCTCGCACCTCCAGATCTTCGCGAATGCCTCAGCCTTGGCGTCCACGATCTCCATCGGGCTATCCGTCACGCCCGTCTCCATTGCCAGCTCCTCCTCGCGTCTGATGGGTGGTTAGGTGATCCTGTGGAGTACGCCTGGCTGCTTCTCTGTAGCGGCTAGCCACCGCCCAAAGCTCCGCGTGCTCTCCCTCAGGTCCCTGTTCACAGCAGCTCTCCTCTCCTGCTCGGCCTGCATGGCCATGCCCTCGACGATAGCCACGTCGAGGTCCTCCAGCGCCGCAAGCATCTGCCTCCAGATGCTGCGGTGCAGGCGTGCCGTCTCCGAGGCCCCGCGGCCTGCCTGGGGCATGCCGTCGTAGGCCAGCTCTCGTCCTGCACGAGCGGGCTCCCGCTGCTGCTTCGTGCCTCTGCCTCTCCTCCTCAGCTTGGCCATCATGGTGAGCAGGACCTCGGCTCTGGCCCACCAGTCGGCGCTGTGCTCGCTGTACTTTAGCTTCCTCTCGCCGCACTCCCTGGAGTTGGTGACCTTAAGCTCGTACGCCTTGCCACGGCCCATGAAGTGGTGCCTATCCACAGGGTCGATTCGGTAGGCCATGCAATAGAACCTCTCCATCGTGCCGATGGTGTTCGCGAAGCGGTCCCCGAGCTCCTTCGCCGCCTCCGCGTCCACCTGGTAGGCCGCGCAACTGCTGATGTAGGATGGGATCTCGGAGGACTCGCTCTGCTCCTGGTCCTGCAGGGCCTGCGCGGTCTCCCAAACGTGGCCCATGGTGGTGGTGTCCACTCCATCAGCTGCCGCTCGGATTCTTCTCCTCAAGTCATCCCCGTTGCATCTGCTTTCTGGCTCGGGCGAGGTCCCCCGACTTTGCCTCTCGCTGTGTTCGCGGCTCTCGTGGTATCCGCGGGCTGAGCCCTCCCCCTCGCGTTCAGTCTGTCGGTTCCCCAGGGTATGAGGCCGCTCTGTTAGTTGCGAGGTCCTGTCTACCACAGTGTTGGTCACATAGTCCGCGTCATGCCCTCTGGGCTCGTCAGGGACCTCCGCCTCGAAGCCTTCTGGAATTTGCAGTAGCAGCTCCTCTTCGAAGTGATCCTCGAGATCTGCGAAGGGGTCCGCGTCCGCATCTGTCCATCCTGGTCTCGCTCGCATCCACGTCGAACCTGGGAGGCCGTCCCCAAGGTTCTCATCTGACTCCTTTCCGCCAATCCTTTCACGAACTGCACCCTCGGCGCCTGGGTTGGTCCCCGCGGGGAAGCCCGTCCAGCCCGCCTCGACTGGCGCCAGCGCCTCCCACCGTGCGTTGTCCAGCGCCAGCTCGAAGTCCTGTGGAGGTGGGCGCTGCTCAAGCTCCTCCTGGCCTCCTCCTCCAGCCGCTGCTGCCCGCGCCTGCGCTGCTGCCTCCTCCCTCACTCTCCTCCTCGTCCTCTTGCTGCCTGGGCATGGCTGCTTCTTGGGTCGGGGAGGGTGAGGGAAGGGCTGAGGCATGCGCAGCGAGCGGGTCCTCGTCTCCTGCGCCTCGGCGTAGAGCGTGAACTTCAGCCCGATGTGCGGCTTCCACGGCACGTCGTAGACCGCCTCCACGCCCTTGATCAGCTTCTGCCCTTGCTCGTTCACCAGGGCGTAGTCTATCATCGACCCGTGCTCTCCCATCTGGCAGGTGAAGTCGCCGTCTGGCAGCGAGACGATGGCTGTCGCCCCCATAGCTGATGGCCAGCCCGAGTCCCACATCTCTGTCGGTGCCTTGTTGAAGTCGCCGCAGACGATCCATGCGCCGCTCAGCCCCTTCAAGAACGCGGCTAGGGCGGTCAGCTTGCGGGCGTTGATGCCCTCGTGCAGCGCCTTGCCAACGTCCAGGTAGAGGCTGATCGCCGTGATTGTCGTCCCCTTCAAGTGCCACGTGACTGGTGTCCAGTCGCACAGGTCCAGGTCGGCCTTCCACTCCCCACTCACGTCGGCCGTCGCCTTCGTGACTGTGGACTGCCTGGCCTGGCACCGAAAAGTCGAGGTCCGCAGATGTCCCCTCATGACAACCGCTGTCCCTCCGCATGTACCCCTCTCTGAGCGTGAGCTGGGTCTCGCCGCCGTGAAGCACGCCTTGTAACCCAACTTCACAAGTTCGCACTCCACGGAATCTAAATTTGAGCGGCCTGCGTGCGTCTCCTGGAACGCGTAGGCGTCGTATCCCTGGCCAATCTTCTGCTTGGCCATCCACAGCCTGGCTGTGGGTCCCCAGCTGGTGAGGTTCGCGCAGAACAGTGTGCGCTCGCGGGGCTCGGCGGCGCCGCCTCCTCTGCGCCGAGCTCCGCGCGCCTGTCCTCAGGCCGCGGCTGCCCCCGCTGGGCTGCCTGCTCCTGTGTGCTCCCTCAGCTGTCTGAGGTACTCCTCTGCCTCTGCGTCTCCTCCTCCCGCAGCCGGTGGCGTCCCAGCCGTTGGTGCCGAGGCCTCCGTGGGGGAAGCTGCTGGCTGTTGGGGCTCGGCAGCTGTTGTCGCTTGCTGCGCGGGCTCCGCTGCGCCTCCTCCCTCGGCCTTCCTCTTCTTCGCCGCCTGGTGGATCGTGGCCTGCTGCTCCGCCGCCTTCAGCTTCGCCGCCGCCAGGTGCTCCTTCAGCTGCGTCGAGAAGGCCTGGGCGTTCTCCTTCATCTGGGCCACGACTGTTTTCTTCACCTCCTCCACTTGCTTGCGTCCCTCCTCGTCCAGGTCGGCGGCGGTCAGGTTCAGCTCTCGCTCTATGTCCGCTGCGAGTTGGCCCGCCGCCAGCTCCTCCACCTGGCCGCTGATCAGCTGCTCCAGGACGCCTTTCGGAGGGTCGCGTCCCTCCGCCTGGATGTCCTCGAGCTCCTTCTCCGCCTTGAGCACCGCCGCCGCCTTCACGTCTAGCTTGGTCCTCGCCTCCTGAGCGGCTGCGTCTGCCCGCTTCTTGGCCGCGAACGCCGACGAGTACGCCTGGTTGGCCTCCTGCAGTGCCTTGGCCGCGATGCCTAGCCTCTGCGCCCTTGACTTGGGCGGAGGCTCTGGCACCGCGGCCTTGATCGCTGCTGCCGCGCCCTGCAGGGTCCTCGAGATGGCCTCGCCGTTGGACAAGTTCAGGTCGCCCAGCGTGTCCGTGAGCAGCTTCAGGGCCTGCGAGACCTTGTCCGCGCCCTTCGGCGTGCTCTTGGTGCTGCTGTGCTGCTGCAGCGGCCCCTTGCCGCTGTTGGCGCTTGTGCTGCTGCTGCCGCCGCTGACTCCCCAGTCCGCCTTCGGCGACTTGGGCTTCGGCAGGGCGGCTTTGCACTTGCACTGGTAGTGCATCGCCTCCAGGCGCGTGCTCCACCACCACTCGCCACAGGCCTTGCACACCACGTAGGCCTTGTCGGAACCCGCCTTGGCCCCGCCCTTGACCATCTTCGGCGCCTGGCTGCCGTGGTGCGCGTCCAGGCGCTGTGTGTCCTGCAGCTGCCTCAGCCGCCTCCTCGCTCCAGCCCGCAGGCGCCGCTCCCTGCGGTGCCAGGCTGGCGAGCGGGAGCGCGCTGCAGCAGCGCGGGGTCGCCCCTCCGTGGGGCTGGGGGCTATCGCTCGGCGGGCGCCCGCGCCGAGGGCAAAATGCCTGCGGGGCCCGCGCGAGAGCCACCTGGAGGAGGAGGAGGAGGAGGAGGAGGAGGAGGAGGAGGAGGAGGAGGAGGAGGAAGGAGGAGGAGAGGAGGAGGGGAGGAGGGAAGGAGGAAAAGGGAGAAAAGGGAGGGGGGGGGAAGGAGGAGGAGGGATGGAGGAGGAGGAGGAGGAGGAGGAAAAGGTAGTGAAAGGGGGGGAGGGAGGCGAGGCGATGGAGTGGGGTGAGAGGGGCTGAAGTTCGTTAAGGCTGCGTGGTGTGTCCGGGTCGGAGGCTTCTTGAGGGGGAGAGGAGGAGGAGGGGGGGGGGGAATTGTGATGGCGGCCAGGAAGGCGGATTCCAATTCAGACGAGCCCGCCGTCGGAGGACCCAGACTCGCTGTCTGATCCGTCCACGGCCCAACGCTGCCCGAGTTCCTTCGCCCTCGGCAGCTCAGACTCCAGGATCCCAAAGGCCGCAAGGACGAATGCTTGCGAGGGCAGTCCTGGACAGAAACCATCAGCAGCAGTCGAGCCCGAGCTCGCCGCCGCTGCTTCACATGAATCCACTAATCCCTCGATCTCGACCTGTTCCTGAGAGCTCAACGGGCCAGAAGGACCGAGCACGAGGGATTTCGTGGTGGCACGGTAGTGTGGGTGCTTTCCAGCTCGGATACGATTCAGCTGGGACCTGATCCCTGGGCTAGCGGGCTTCCCGAGACACAGCTCTAGGAGGGCACGGCCCAGACGCCCCGAGGTATAGCCCCCACACCGAAAACAGAACACCACTTGGTTGCCTACTCTTGAAGGCGTCTCGATCAAGCATCGGACGAGCGCATGCCGCCTGAAGTAGAACGCATAACGGGCCTCGTCGGCCCAGCACAGATCAACTCCTTCCTCCGCTCCGGCGACACTGGACGACAAGACGTCCTCCTCCTCCTCCTCAGCGGGGTCGGGCGGGGACTCCGCTGGCAGGTCCTGGTCGTGCTGCTGCAGCCCGACCGTGCCCTGCCTGCTCTGGCCGCTGGTGGCCATCAAAACCTCCAGCCTACCCGCCCACCTCCCCTGCTCAGCCACAAGGGCCTTGAATCCTCTAAACAGTTCAGCATGGGAGTCGTCCGCTCCATGCATCTTTGCACCTAGCTTGGCATACTGATCAGCACTAGAATTGGCCTCTTTCTCCCAGACTGAAGCTCGACCAGCTTCACCGCCCTTGCTGGTGGCGCGGGCCAGGGTCTCATGGGCCTGGATGTCGCACTCCTCGAAGGCAGCCCCAAACGGGCTCCACATATGGCCCCTCGGGGACCTGGCTTCCGCCCCAGACCCTGGACCTCCGACCAAAACATCTAGAGTGGCCTTGCGATCCAGACAGACTTGCGTGAGCATGCGAATCGCGAAATCCTCGCCATCCTTGGCCGTTTGGCGTAGGCCGGAACTGAGCGGCACTGGGCTGTAAGCAGCATGCAGCACGTTTCCCTGGCGATCCACTTGCACAAGAGCCCAGCCTGCTCTGCAAACTCCTGGAAGAGATGGCCACAAGGCCGAACCGTCACTGAAGATGCAACCCGCGAGGAACCCACTGGCAGGCCTGCTCACCCACCTGATCGTGGCATCAGGTTCCTCTCGAGGGACAAGGGCCAGGGGACTGGGCATCGCGCGCCTCGCGAACCGCTCGCCCACGCCCCCCCCCCGCTATCCAAGGCGCGACGGGCGCGAGCAGCGAGCCAAGGGGCGACCGCGTCCCTTCTGACGCTGCTGTGCGCAATACAACCGTACTGCCTATGCCGCAGCGCCCCCCTGGCCTCTTTGCAAAGTTGGCAGACGTCGGAGCTGTGCAGCCCGTGGCCACGCACTCGGGCCTGCGGCCAGTGCACATTGCACACAGGCGAGCGAAGCGCACGCTGGTGGTGGGCCGTCCAGAGTTTGGTTTTACTCCTGAGGAGCGGCCCCAGGCCAGCCCAACAAATCGGAAACGCACCACCGAGCCCTCGAGGGCCTTCGCTCCCGAGGCGCCCAAGGCTCTCCAAAGCGAGCCTGTCTGAGGCTCTGGAGGCTCCTTCGCGCACAAGTTCCCTGATCTTACTTGGCGAAAGCTGGCGAAGGTTCCAAACCGAACCTGAATCATCAGGAGCCGAGTGCTCGTTAAAAACCTCCAGCCGGCCCTGCCCAGGGAAAGGAAAGCCGCATCAGCGGGCGACGATGCCGCCCTCCAAGGGTGACGGTAGCGAGCCAGTTTTTCGATAGCCGCGTCCATCGCCGCCCCCAGGAGCAGCCTCGAAAGAAAACTGTCCCAGATCGCAGTGGCCCGTTGAAACGCCACGTGCCCCGCGTAGGCTACTATAGGGTCACGCAACACACCCATTCTGAAAGAATGGAGCCTGAGGCCCAGACTAGAGCCTTGGGAAGGCGCCCAATGCTCCGAACCGCCGAAACACGGATACCATGCATTACAGACGGGGGGGGCCCCATCACACTGCTACCCCATAGGACCACGGCAGTGGCCCCGACTCTTTGGATGAGGCCGACCTCCGCCTCAGCGTCACGTAGAATCTGGAGCCTGCGAGCCCTAGATTTAGTTGGCATTGGCAAATCTACTCCTGGCGATCCCCACTCTGCGATAGGTACCTGACGCAGCGCCCGCGCCCAGATTCCGAGCCGCGTCCACACGCGGCGAGGATGGGATACGCCATTGCCCCTGGATGAGCTGTTGCATTTCGGCGCTACAGATATACTTAGTCTTTTTCACGGCGAAGGGAATATTGAGGCGATCGAAGTCCCTGAGCAGCGATTCCACTCCCGAGCTGAGAACCGACGCAACCTGGATACTTTTGCCGCGCGCCTGCAACGTTATGTCATCCACCACGTTCCTGATCTAGAGCTGCGGCCCCCCTTCTTCGGCCTGCAGAAAGGGGCCCCATCAAGGGCAACTTAGCCAAGCTCGTCGCCCCGCTGCAGCCAACTATGACCGAGCCGTTCGCGCGCGCGATGCTGGAGACCGCGCCGCCGTGCAGCAACGTGCGGGGGCATGCGTATACCGCGCGCAGGCAGCGCAACAGCCGAGCGGGAAATTCAAATCTTATCGCCGCCTGGTACAGATCCTCGCGACCAATGTGTTCGTAGAACTTTGACAGATCTACTAAAGCAGTTCCTGATTCGAACCCTACACTTCTACAGTGGCTGCCCAGGAGGTTTTGTGTCCACCCCGCCCGCTCGCGCGTGGTAGTGCTGCTAACTCCCCGGCACGCATCTTCCATATGTGCCTGCTCCCACTTTTTCAACAGCGGCTGACGGACCCTGGATCATACCTTCGCGGATAACGCCCAAAGCCCGATCGGGCGAACACCCCCATCACTCTTACCGATGAACACGATATTGGTCATGAATAGCAGGAGGTCTTGCGGGGCCCTCTCAAAATGATGCATCACGTCGGCTAACCGAGCTGCAGATTCACCACGAAGGTCTAGTACCCAGCGCGGGTGGAACCCATCCCATCCCAAACCACACTTTCTGGCAAACCTTTTGCAAACCCTTCGAAGCTGGTCGACCGAGATCGGCGGCAACTCAAGCTCCTCGGGCGGGATCGCCCGCGACGACGGGCGCTGGGCCCCACGGCCCGCTGCGATCCAGAGCGGCGTCCAGGCCCGCAGAAGAAAACTGCGGGCCTCTTGCCCGCAAACAGGGTGGCCTGCTTCATTCAGCAAAGACGTCGGGCTTGACAGGGTCCGATTCGAAAATGCACGAGCTGCGTTGCCTCCTCCTTTGACAGGCCCCCCGCCGCCCATGCCTTCCACTCCTTCAAGCTCTCCTGAGCGTCCTGCTTCCTCATCCTGCTGACCTCCTCGTCAATCTCCCCCAGCACCTCCGAATCACCCTGGAGCTTTCCCTCTGAGGCGTCCCTGGCGAGCTCCGCGAGCACCGAGGCAGAGAGAACGCCCTCGACGGGCTGCGTGCAATCCATCATGCGCTCCAGCTCGACACGCCAACTGAAAAGAAACTGGCGGCCCCGACGGCCAACTGCACCTGCGGCAGATTGACGGCAGCGCTGAAGCAGGGCCTGAAACGCAACCCAAGCTGTGGTGGACATGGAAACCTTCGTCCCTGGTCCGTGTCCCACAGGGCCCCAATCGGAACTTTCTGCATCCTTGGCCCTCGGGCCCTGCCCGTATAGCACTTGGTGTCCGACTCTTCTATCTCATGAATGTGAACGAGCCTAGCTTCTGAAAGCGTAAACCACCTCTTACACATCTCCTCCGGGGGAAGTTCAATGTTGTCGGTGCCCAAGTCCCAGCCCCAATCGAGATCTCCTGGAGGCTCCTGCTGTGGTCCATAGAGGTCGTGCTCAAATCCCTTAAGCCTCACTTGCCTATAGATCACCGCCATGTGGGAGAGGCCCTCGAGCTCCATGAAGACAGGGCTGCGGGGGAATAGCGGGGCATCTACAAAGACCTGGAGGCCCTTGACCCTAGACATAAGGCACTCCGCCACCACGAAGTAGTCCCATACGCGACCCCCACCTCCTGGGATCTCAAACTCTTCCATGCCCAAGACCTTGCCCTCTAAAGCGGCCTGGGGGACTTCGTCCGCGGTCAGATTTTTCAATGAAAAAGCTCCTGCACACGTCGGCACCGTCGGCGAAACAACTTCTCCCCGCACTGTCTGAAGCCAACCTGAAGCAATCAGGTCCGACGGCAAAAAGTTGAAATCCCCCTGGACGATCCAGGGCAGCGGCTGACTGAGGAGAAACTCGCCAAGCAATTCAAGCAACGTCAGATTGGGTCCCGTCAGGTCGATACCCGTGATGAAGTAGGCCGAGACAATCAACATTCCTTCGGGGAAGCCGACACTCGCCTTTCGAATCACAAACCGACTCTTGCAACCATTCGAACCGAACCTATCGACTGCTGCACCGCCACTGCCACTCCCGACGAACTCTGAGTAGGGCCACGGCCAGTGCTGTGAGCCATCCCATGAGCAACATGCCACCCGCGCCGAGTACACCAGCGAGTTGCTGAGATAACATCGACGGGGTTCTTCAGCCTAGTCTCCTGCACACTGAGCACATGTGGGACCACGTCCAACCCACCGTACCGAATGCCAGGGTCCATGAGCCACTCCATACCATCTCAGCGGTACTCCAGGCGTTCGCGTTCATGCCGAGAATGGTGAGCGACTTGGCGTCTCCCTTGGGCTTCGGGCTCTGGCTCAGGAGGCCCATCAATTAACACTACCGCCGCGCAGCCTCCGCTCGCGACCTGAAAGTGCTCAACATAAACGCCCTTGGCCGTCACGTCCTGAAGCTCACAGTGGCGCTCCTGCAACATCGCACCAGACACGTCGGCCGCCTCGATGTCCGATGCGAGACGGCTTTCAGTCGAGCCTCGAGCCACACCAGGAACTCGCTCGTCGACAAGAAGATTACGATCAGGAGGCTCAACCGTCCTCCTGTCGGGTCCTGACCATTGTTTTCTGAAGCTGCGTCAAGCTCAACTTGGGGAGGAGGGCTCGTGGCTACCAAGCCGCCAGCCGCCCCCGAAGGTCGGTACCCTCTGGCTCCTCCACAGATATAGCCAAGGGGCGCTGCACAGTGCGTGCCGATGGCCTCCGCCGAAGGTCGGTACCCCCCCACGCCCCCCTATCGTTGATCCTGACGCACGGGCCGCGGGGAGGCAGGCGAGCATGCACAGCTCGGGCAGGCGCGCGCGCGCGGCCACACGGCCGAGAGGCTGGCAGTCCGGGAGCCTCCTGCGGCGTGCAGCTGGGCCCAGGGGCAGAGGACGAAACGCCGCGCGGTCGCCCGAGCGCTCTCTCCGTTGCTTCGAGACTCGAGGGCATCCTGTGTGCTGGTGGACTTCAAGAGGCCTCGGGGGGGGCTCTCAGCACGTGGGCACCCCCAAGCTCACCAGCCTCGAACCTATCCCTGTCCCTAAGGTCGGCACGCCCAAAGGCGACGACAATCTTGGGGATGCGCCCTCAAAAACTGAAGGAATCCCGAAGATTGGAACTGTGATGAGGCGATGCCCAGCTTAGGGATATGTTCCGGGCTGGTTGGTCACAGGCCTCGCCACGCGGAGGCCATCGGCGTGTTGGACGCCGGCTCCTCGGGGAGCCTGGCCGGCCTCTACCGAGCCCATCCTCCCAGGCATCGTGCTCGCCCACTGCCTCCAGAGGCCCCAGGGAAAGGAGGAGGAGGAGGAAGAGGAGGAGGAGGAGGAGGAGGAGGAGGAGGAGGAGGAGGAGTTAGGGAGGAGGAAGAGGGAGGAGGATGGAGGAGGAAGGAGGAGGAGGAGGAGGGAGGAGGAGGAAGGAGGAGGAGGAGGAGGAGCAGGCTTTTTAAAGGACAAATGGGAAAGAAGTCAAACATAATCAAGCATGGTCAAACATGCACACAAAAAAAACGCCAGCACACTTTAGTTCTACCATTCTTGAATACTCCTCCTGTAGAGGGACATGCCCGGCTGAAGGGGAACCCAGCACTCCAATTGGGCCAGCTCATTTCATGCCTTCGCGCTTCGCAGGGCGCGACGCGGGCGGCCATGTTCGCGCCCCGCGGGTCATGCGGTGTCCTACGTCACCTACTGTCCTCTCTCGCGCTGCGCGAAGCGCAGCCACCTTCGCGCCCCCGCGCCGCCCCCTGGAGAAGGACGGCTTCTTCTGCCCAGGGCGGCGAAGCGCGAAGCGCGGCTGCCTCCGCGCCCTGCGAGTGACCCAGCACCCCAAGTCACTCCCCTTTATTCTTATCTAGCCCATCCGCTCAGAGAGACCAGCGAAGAACATGCAATTCGTGCACACTTACCGAGTATCACCGAGAAACGGCGACGTGACTCGCCCCGCACAAACTCACCCCAACAAAAAAACGGCGAGCAAAACGCAAATCTTCAGTGAACCTCTTCGAACAAAACAGTGACGAAGAGAAGGCCAAATTACTTACCGGGACGCATGCGAACCCTGCCACAGGGGCCTTCGGTGAAACTCCCTGAATCTCCCCATGAAGCCACGCACCGTGTGAGGGGTGTGACAAAACTGGACTTGGGACGCATGTGAGCCCTGCAAAAACGGCGAGGAACCGCAGGAAAAAAAAAGGCGACAAGAGATCCTGCGAAGACTTAAAGAAATCCTCCCCGAGAAAACGGGAAACGGCGACGCCAAACCTCGGGGGGTTACCGACTGGAGTCTCCGTTGACGGCGGTGATCACCTCAATTGGGGCCGCCTGGCTCCATGGCTTCGCGAGTCGCGAGGCGCCAAAAGCGCAGCCCCCTTCGCGCTCTCGCGCCGCCCCGCTGGAGACGAGCGGCCCCCTGAGCGCAGACCACGACGGCGCGGCCACCTCCGCGCTCCCGCGGGCGGCCCCGGCGATCCCTCGCGCTTCTGGCGCCCACCCTGCCGCTCGGCCTCAGCACGGGCCCCTGGGCCGCCCAGGCTCGCGCAACCGCGCCCCGCGATGCGCGGCGCGCGGGCATCTTCGCGCCCTCCCAGCCGCTCGGCCTCAGAACCGCCCCCCCCCCCTCACACCGAGGTCCCTGGGCCACCCGACTTCGCGCCCTCGCGGCGCCGCCCTGGAAAGAAGGGGCGCTTCGCCGACCCAGGCCGGCCGCGACGCGCGAGGCGCGACCACCTTCGCGCCCCTGGGGGCGACCCGAGCGCTCCGCGGATGGATTCTTGGCGCTCGTTGTTTTGGGCGCGCTCGCCTCCCATAAGCACTTCCAGCGAAGACGCCGATCTCAGCGCCACAGCACCGCCTGTCCGGTGACCCCCGCGGCCCTCGTCGTCTGGTGCCCCTCGCGGCAGCTGGCCGTGGCCGCTGCCGCGGCCGGGCTCCTCGCGCGCAGCGCTCCGAGCAGGAACCCGAGGCGACCCCGGCCGCGGCGACGAGGGCTGGCCCAACAAGGGCGAGGCGTGCCAGGCTGTGTGCTCCTCCTGCGCCCCCGCCCCCTCCTCCCTCTTCCCTCCTCCCTCCTCCCTCCTCCCTCCTCCCTCCTCCCTCCTCCTCCCTCCTCCTCCTCCTCCTCCTCCTCCTCCTCTCCTCCTCCTCCTCCTCCTCCCCCCTCCTCCTCCTCCTCCTCCTCCTCCTCCTTCCTCCCCCTCCTCCTCCCCCTCCTCCTCCCTCCCTCTCCCTTGCGTTCTCCTCTCTCCCTCCTCCTCCCCCGCCCCAAGGCTGGTAGCCCAAGCCGGCTTTCGATGTGGGGTTGCTAGCCAGGGCGGGTCCCCGCTAGCATTCCCCATAAACGGGCTGTGAATTGGGATCTCCCCAAGCAATGGGTATCCCCCATTGGCAGTCCCAAATGCGGCCGACGGCCCCGAGGGACTGCTCAATGGCGGCCCGCTCGCAGACCTGGCAGTTTCGTCACTGATCCTCCTCCTCCTCCTCCTCCTCCTCCTCCTCCTCCTCCTCCTGCTGGCTCTCCTGTCTCGCTCATAGCTCGCTGCGGCCACTCGTAACTCGTAGCTTCTCTCCCAGAGTTCGCTTCGACCACTGCGTGTGATAGCTCCGTAGCCATTTTGGCTCAAGCGAGCCGCGCTTCGGGAGGCCCTCGCCAGCGCGCCTGCTCCAGGCGCAGGCGCGCAAGCGGCCGCAATGTCTCGTGCTGTCACTGCTGGCGGCAAAGCCTGGGCTGCGGCGAGTGCTCGGACCCTGGCTCGGCGCCTTCGACGCGAACGGAGGGCGCAGCTCGGGCAGACGAGGGCCGCCGCTATGTCCTACCGGTTGCGTGGCCTCCGCGTCGCCCTCGACGCCCACTGGCGCCTTGGAGATCGCCTGGGCGGCCACATTCCCACGCTGGGCGCCGCGATCGCGGCGGCCCGCCTGGTGGGGCTCGACGACGCGGAGCTCCAGGATTCCATTGACGCCCTGGAGACTGGCAACTGGTGCCGCCACGCCCCGCCGCCACGCGCGAGCGGGATGCCGCCGCCGCCTGCGGCTGTTCGGGCCGTTGTCCTCGAGTCGACGCTGAAGATGATGGCCTTTCCGCTCAACGCCGAGGCCGATCCCTTCCAGCCCCGACTTCCTGTTCATGTGAATGCAGAGCTCGCTCCTGGTTGCTGGGCGCCGCCAGCCACAGATGCGAGCCGCTACTACGACCTTCCTGATTTACATCATGGTGACGCTCCTGATGTTCCTGCTCCTCGAGAGCCTGCTGGTCATCGAGAGCCTGCTGGTCTTCGAGTGCCTGCTGGTCTGGAGCCTGGAAAACTCGCTGCTCGCCGAGAACTTTATGATCTTCAAGCTGTTCCTGCCGCGACCTTCCTGAGCCGTGTCGTTTCGAACTTCCTGGTAATTTGGATCCTCTTGAAGTGGGTCTATACAACTTTCGTGGAGATCCCGCTGGTCTTCATGATGTTCCTGCTGCTCATCGAGAGCCTGCTGGTCTTCATGATGTTCCTCCTCATCGAGGGCCTGCTGATCTTCGTGAGCCTGCTGGTCCTCGAGAGCCTGCTGGTCCTCGAGATCCTGGGAAACTCTTTCCTCATCGAGAGCCTGCTGGTCTTCAAGCTGTGCCTGCTGTACCTGTACGCTTTCATCTCGACGTCGACTTCCAGAAGGAGGCTGTGACGGCCGAGTCTGGCCCTTCTACTCACGTCGTTGTTCCTGGTGCTGCTTGGTGGAGTGCTCGTGATGCCGTGGCGCACGTCTGGCTCAGAGCACCTGGTCAAGCTGTTCGTATGCATCGTCGACCTCACGCCGTCGCTCCTGGTGCTGATTGGTGGAATGCTCGGGATGCCGTGGCACGTGCCTGGCTCAGAGCACATGCTGCTCAGGTAACGCCGTTCCACTTCCCGCCGAACTCGTTCCGGCCACCAGACGATGATGACCATCTTGATCGGCCCGCTCTACGTGTCAACCGCGGGAAGCGGGCTGTCTGAGCTGTCCTCCCGTCCTCCCCTCACTCCTGTCCTTGCTCTGCGATTGGGTGGGGGGGGGGTACGAGGGAGGAGGAAGAGATGCGGAGGCTGTCTTGAGATCTCTCTCTAGTACCGCCCCGCTTGATTTAAGGAGTGTTAATTAAGTTAACACTCGTTGCATTCTGTTTCGGGCCCTCGATTTTTCGTTGTCCCTTTGTGTTCGGTCGGGTCCCTCGCTCGGCTCTGTCTGGGTTCCTGGGGTCCGTCCCTCGTCTCTTTCGGCCCTTCCTTCGGGCCCCTCGCTCGTCGTTTCGGCGCCACGGGCAGGAGTGTTCGGCAGACGATCACCCGCGAGCAAATCAAAAAATGCGTGTGATAGCCCGTGGCTCGAAGCCCGCCGGGATGGCCTTCTGGGCCGCCACGCTCTCGTACAGCGCCTCGCTGCTGCCCAGGGCGACGCCCTGGAAGCTGCCGGCCCGCACCAGGGGCGCCAGGAGGAACTGCGCCGCCTCGTGGGAGTACGAGCCTGAGGGCGCGCCCCTCCTCGCCCTGGTCGTCCTCCTCGCCCTCCTCCTCGTCCCCCTCGTTCTCTTCTTCCTCCTCCTCCTCCTCCTCCTCCTCCTCCTCCTCCTCCTCCTCCTCCTCCTCCTCCTCCTCCTCCGCCTCCGCCTCCGCCTCCGCCTCCTCCTCCTCCTCCTCCTCCTCCTCCTCCTCATCATCATCATCATCATCATCATCATCATCATCATCATCATCATCATCATCAGCATCATCATCATCAGCAGCATCATCATCATCATGATCATCGTCATCAGCATCCTCTTTCTCTCTATCTCTATATGTATGTTTCTCTCTTTTTCTACATGTATATATATATACATGTGTGCACACACATATATATACATGCCTATATGCATATATGCATGTATGCGTGTATGTATGTATGTATGTATGTATGTATGTATGTATGTATGTATGTATGTATGTATGTATGTATGTATGTATGTATGTATGTACGTGTGTACGTGTGTATGTATGTATGTATGTATGTATGTATGTATGTATGTATGTATGTATGTATGTATGTATGTATGTATGGATGTATGTATGCATTTATGTAGGTATGAATGTATGTATGTATGTATGTATGCATTGATGTATGTATGTATGCATGCATGCATGCATGCATGCATGTATGTATGCTTCGTGTGTTCTCCCACGCGGGACGTCTTCGGCCGTTCCGCGGGGACGCCCTCGCTTCGGCGCCCGCCGCATTCCTGCCCCCTCTGCCACTGCACACTAGGAGTGCTGCTCCCCCATCACCCCCGAGCCTGCGCGGAAGATGCTCTGCCCCCCTCCGCGGGCGCCTCTGCGGGTGCTGTCGGCGTCCGTCGGTGCCCGCGCCGCCGACGTCGAGTGGTGAGCCCGTCGTCGTCGTCGTCGTCATCGTCGTTGTCGTCTTGTCGCGACGAAAACGTCGTCGCCAACGAAAACGGCGACAACGAAGACTGACCAGAAAACAAACTACAGTCAAAAACCTTATTAAGGACGCGCGGTAAGGACGCAAGACCCTTGAAAGCCGAAGTTGGGATTTTTGGGGCAGCGGACGACGAAAACCTCAAGGACGCAATAGCAAGGAAGAGCAAGGACGCAAGGGTACCCTGAGCAAAGTCGCGCGTCCTTACAAGGGTTTTTGACTGTAGAACACGACAACTATCCGAAAAACGCCGCTGGCCCTTGGACCTCCAGGGGCCGCCCGGGTCTCCGAAACATCTGCTGGCCTGTCCTGCTGTTGTCGTCGTCGTCCGCCTCCTCCTCCTCCTCCTCCTCCTCCTCCTCCTCCTCCTCCTCCTCCTCCTCCTCCCCCTCCCCCTCCCCCTCCCCCTCCTCCTCCTCCTCCTCCTCCTCCTCCTCCTCCTCCTCCTCCTCCTCCTCCTCCTCCTCCTCCGCCTCTCCTCCTCCGCCTCCTCCTCCTCCTCCTTCCTCCTCCCTCCTACCTCCTCCTCCCTCCCCCTCCCCTCCCCCTCCCCCCCCCCTCCCCCTCCCCCTCCCCCTCCCCCTCACCCCTCCCCCCTCCCTCCCCCACCCCCTCCCCCTCCTCCTCCTCCTCCTCCTCCTCTCCTCCTCCTCCTCCTCCTCCTCCTCCCTCCTCCTCCTCCTCCTCCTCCTCCTCCTCCTCCTCTTCCTCCCATCATGCCTCCTCATCCCTCCCTCGCCCATCCAACCCATGAAGGTCAGATGCGACACAAATGTTCGGCGAGAGGACAGCCAGTTAGCGCCAGTGGAGGGGCTGGGAGGGAGGGGCAGGGCGTCAGATGTGGCGCGAACGCACCTGGCTCGTCTCTCCCCCCCACTCCCCCTGCACCATTACACAATGTGAATACTACTCTCCTCTCTCCCCTGGTGACGTCCGGGAAATACTCGGCCCCCCTCCGCGTACTATTTTTGTTGACACACCGGATTCCCAGGAAACGGGTTTTCGAATGTTTTTGCTCAAAATGATGCTCTCGCTGAAGCGCTGCCCTCATTATCGGGCAGCCGCTCGTTCCCAATCGTGCTCCCGCTGCAGCGCTGGCCTCATTTCTGCGCTTCCGCTCGTTCCGAATCGTGCTCCCGCTGCAGCGCTGGCGTCATTATTTCCAGATCCCCCACGGCATGGTTTTCGGTCCTTCCACATAGGCCCCCAAATCCGGAAAATGCCCCCCCGAGAAAACCACCAGAAGTGATAACACATTCGGTGTCGATTCTTTGATTTCTGGTGTCGCAGAAGCCCCCCCCACTTTTGGGCGTCGCCACGCCATGCATGTCAAGCTACGCGTCCTCCGAATCGTGCTCCCGCTGCAGCGCTGGCCTCATTTCCGCACTTCCGCTCGTTCCGAATCGTGCTCCCGCTGCAGCGCTGACGTCATTACTGCCAGCGCCATACCACGGCATGGTTTTCGGTCCTTCCAAACAGGCCCCAATATCTACAAAATGGTCCCCCGAAACAACCATCGGAAGTGATTACACATTCGGTGTCGATTCGTTCATTGTTTGGGCCGCAGAAGCCCCCCACTTTGGGGCGTCGCCACGCCATGATATGTCAGGCGACGCGTTGATCTTCAACACGATGCTATGCCATGTAATGCTATGCCCTGCTGCGACATCCGACTGTGCGAATAGAGAGGAGATCTACGCCATGGTACGGGATGGGGGGGAGGGGTAGGACGTCAGATATGACGCCAGCGCACCTGGCTTGTCCCCCCCCCTCCCCCTCCTCCCTCCTCCCTCCTCCCTTCTCCCTCCCTCCTCCCTCCCCTCCCTCCTCGCTCCCCTCCCTCCCTCCCTCCCTCCCCTCCCCTCGCTCCCTCCTCACTCGCCCCTCCTCCCCCCTCCTCGGCCCTCGGCCCTCGACCTCGCCCCTCCCCCCTCGTGCCTCCTCGCCCCCGCTCGCCCCGCGCGCGCGCCGGCCGCCGGGCCGTGGTCTGCGCCTGGCTGGCCCACGAAGGCCACGCGCACGCCGGCCCGCGGCTCCTGCGGTGCCGCGGCTGGCGGCGTGCGCGGCGGCGGCCGGCGGGGGCACGAGGACGGGCGAGCTGCCCAGGTCGCCCCCGGTTCGCGCCTCGCGCCCCGCGGCGCGCGAGCAGCGTCGCGCCCTCGGCGCCCTCGTCGCGCACCCCTGGAGGAGGGCAGCCTCGCCGCGCCGACGCGCGCGAGGAGTTCTTCGCGTCCGCACGCCCTCGCCGCGTCCCCCCTCTGGAGAGAAGGGCGGCCCCTCTCCGCTCCAGGGGCCGCGGCGCGCGGCGCGTGGGGAGGCATCTCCGCGCCCCTGGGGGTGACCCAGAATACAAACTGCAGTGCTGAGGCCTGGACGTGTGCGGTGCAGTCCAGGGCTGGACCTAAACGTAGTTTCTCGTTTTGCTTTCGTTTTGCCTATCGTTTTGCTCAACCTGTTTTCCTGCACCTCCCTGCCGAAACGAAAAACGAGACACAGCCGAAGTCCAGCAAAACAGCGTTTAGGTCCAGCCCTGGAGTGCGGTGCAGTCATCGTGCAACCATGAGGAAGGGCAGGTAAGCAGCGAATGGGCCTTCCTGGCCACTGCCTAACCCCGGCCACGAGTACTGTGAAGGCCAGTCCACAAGACACCCTCCACAAGAAACCCAGCCCTGAGACCCCAGGACGTGCATCGATCTCGGGCGTGGGAACGTCACGCTTCCCACAACAAAACCATCGCGGCCCAAGAAACCCAGGGCACCCTGGAGGCAAACAGGGTGTTTCTTGGCATGGGCTTCCACTGTACACGCTGGGCCCACACTCTTCCTGAGGAGTCCGGAGGAGCCCCGAGGGTCCTCGACCCGAGGGAGGAGGCCGCGACGTGCGACACGCGACGAAGCACCCTCGCGCCCCTGGGGGGACCCAAGGTACACGCTGGGCCCACACGCGTCCCCCGAGGAGTCCCGAGGGCCCTCGACCAGAGGGAGGAGGCGGAGGGGTTCGTCGCGCCCCCGTTGGAGAAGGGCAGCCCCCCTCCGCTCCCTGGCCGCGACGCGCGACGCGCGATGAAGCATCTTCGCGCCCCTGGGGGGTGACCCAAAACTCCTCCTCCTCCTCCTCCTCCTCCTCCTCCTCCTCCTCCTCCTCCTGCTCCTCCTCCTCCTCCTCCTCGTCCTCCTGCCATCGCTCGGACGTCCATTCCCCGTGGCCTTTTTTCCATAGAGGGGGCCAAAACAACCTGGGGGTTGATTTGGCCCCTTCCCTATGCATTTATTACTACGAACACATCTTTACATTATACAGAAAACCAGAACAGCGAAATGATTGAACTTATATAGTGGCGCAACAGAAATCCGCTTCTTTTCTGCTGCTGCAAAAAAAAACCTTTTGTATATTGCAGCAAAAGATATTACTAGAACCATCGCGCGCGCTTCGCGCGCGCTCAAGTTCTAGCTAGGATAATCGCCATCGTCATCATCGCCATCCTCATCACCATCATATCCGGCGTCATCGTCAGCGGCATCGTCATCATCACCATGACCATCACCATCATCACAATCGTCACCATCACCACCATCAGCAGCAACATCGTCACCACCATCGTCATCATCGCCATCGTCGTCATCATCGTCAATATCGTCACCTGAATTATCAACATAATCATCCTCATCATCGCCATCGTCATCATTATCGTCGTCGTCGTCGTGATCGTCGTCATCGTTATCGTCATCATCATCGTCATCATCTTCATCATCCGCCCACTCCTGCATCACAAGCACCATAAACAGCATCGCCACCATTATCAACAGCATCGGCGTTATCATCCTGACCATCAGCAGCATCACCATAATGATCGTCAGCATCACCATCCTCAACGGCATCACCGTCATCGTCATCATGATCGTCAGCATCACCACCATCACCATCACCACCATCACTCACATCACGATCACCATCATCAACATCATCATCATCAGCATCATTCCCACTGTCAACATCATCATAATGTTCTTCCTCATCATCATCATCATCATCAGCATCAGCATCATCATCATCATCATCATCATCAGCATCATCATCGTCGTCGTCAACTTCATATAGTCGTCATCATCGTCATCGAGGATATCTCCGCAGCGTCTTGCATGCCGCGTGAGCAGTATTGGGGATTTAGGTTGTGGGCCTGAGGCCGCCCTGTATAATCATCATTGTCATTATCACCAGCGTCTGGAAGCCTTGCGGGGCCCTTTCGGCGCCTTTTGGAAGCCTCTTGGAGCTTCCTGGGGGCCTCTCGAGGCCTCTTGCGGACTCCTGGGGGCCTCTTGGGAGCTTCTGGTTGGCGAGGGCTCGAAATGTCACTTCGTGTTCCCCATCTGGGGCTCCTCTTGGAGTGTTCTGGGAGCTCTTTTGGGCCGTCTTGGAAGCTTCCTGGGCCGTCTTGGGGCCCTCTTGGGCTGTCTCGGTGGTCTCGTGGGGGCCTCTGGGCTCGTCTTGAGGCCATCTTTCGGGCCTCTTGGGCCGCCTTGGAGCGTCTGGAAGCCGAACTGGGGAGAACGTCAAAACCCTTCAAAACCCGCTAAAAATCAATGACAATTTCCTATTGGGCCCCTCCAGGGGGTGCTGTCGGAGACCTGCTGGGACGCTTTGGCAGCTTTTTAACCGTCTTGGAGTGCTCCTGGGCCGCTTCGGACCTCTCTTGGGCTGTCCTGAGGGCGTCCTGGAGCCATTTTAGAAGGTCCTGGGAGCGTCCTGGCGTCTCCGGCGGGGGGGTGACCACGGCCACTGGGCAAAGTGAGGCCCCCCCCCCTGGTCCAGGACCCCTCACCATATATATATATATATATATATATCTATATCTATATATATATATACATACATACATACATACATCCATCCATACATACATGCATACATACATACATCCATACATGCATACATACATTACATACGTTACATACATACATACATACATACATACATACATACATACATACATACATACATACATTACATTACATTACAATACATTACATTACATTACAATACAATACAATACATTACATACATGCGTACATACATACATACACACATACATACATCCATACATACATACATACATACATACATACATACATGCATACATGCATACATGCATACATGCATACATGCATACATACATACATACGTTTTGCGAAGGGAATGGGGCTATTTTGCCCTTTTGGAGATCTCTTCGGGCGCGTCTTGGAGGCCTTTTGGGGCGTCTTGGCGGCTTCTGAAGCCGTCTGGGGCGATGTTGGGCGTCTTGGTGCGACCATTGGGCGTCTCGGGTCGCGTTTGGAACGTCCCGAGTCCTTTCTGGTAGCCTTTTGTGGGCCTCAGGGCCGCACTTGGGCTGTTCTGGGCGCCTCTTGGGCCGTCTTGAGGCTCTCTTGGGCTGTCTTGGGGCCCTCTGGGGCGCCTCTTGGGCTGGCTTGGGGCTGTCTTGGGGGCCTCCGGCGTCGTCATGAACTGTACGGCAGCGAAAACAATTGATGTAGTAAAAATATACGTTTTACGAAGGGAACGGGGCTATTTTTGCCTTTTGGAGATCTCTTCGGGCGCGGCTTGGACGCCTTTTGGGGCGTCTTGGGGGCTTCTGAAGCCGTCCGGAGGCAATGCTGGGCGTCTTAGAGCGACCTTTGGGTGTCTCGGGTCTCTCTTGGAGCGTCTTGGGGCTCTCCTGGCGTTTTCTAATGGCATTCTGTGGGCCTCCGGCGCCTCCAGAGCCCCCGGTCCCCACATTTGTGGTCGTGGTCCCGGCCCCGGGCCCCCGGACCAGGTGCGCCGTTATATGTATATTTTATACTACGGCATTGACAATATGCTGTTTAATCACATATGCAGATCATCATCAAAAAAACTGTGTTTTCACAGTTGGTTTAGGTAATTCTATACTTTTCTTAAAAAAAAAAATCAATTGATTTCTTCTGTGTTTTCTCAATGTTGTTTAAGAAAAAAACATATTTTTTTCCTGTGCCGGCTCAGTTTTTTTAGTTTTTTCAATGATTTCCAAACTATGGAAGATCTTCTCCTATAGTCTGGAAATCATTGAAAAAAAAACTAAAAAACTGAGCCGGCACAGAAAAAAAAATTTTTTTTTTTTTTTTTTTTTTTTTTTTTTTGTTTTTTTTTGTTTTTTTTTATTATTAAAATTTCTTAAACAAACACAGAAAACACAGAGGAAATCCATTGTTTTATAAAGAAAACTATGGAATTATCTAAACAAACTGTGAAAACACAGGTTGTCCTCCTCCTCCTCCTCCTCCTTCTGCTCCTTCTGCTCCCCTTCTCCCTCTTTTTCGTCCCCTCCGCTCCTTCCTCCCTCCGTCCCTCCCTCCCCTCTCTCCGACGGTTATTACGTCTACTAAGAGCACCGCAGATCCTACGAGCACCACGAAGACGGCGGAATGGAGCGCGAAACGCAATAACATTCATAATCAACAGGAAATAATAAGCCGTTTTTTTTTCATCGCGTTTCCTCTGGTCCCTTTGGGTTTTTTTAAATGTTTTGTAGGGACGACCCCCCTCCCCGGCCCGCAAGCGACGCTCCGAGACCGCCCCCCCCCATTTTTTGACACCCCTCACAAGGATCGTGGCCTCCGAGGGCGAAAATTCTAGCTTCAAGATGCCCCCAAGAGGCCCCCCGCCCAAAGAGGCCCCCAAGAGGTCCCAAGCAACCCCCAGAGAACCAAAGAGGCGCCCAACATGCCCCCAGGAGGCCTCAAAAGGCCTCGGCACTGCCCCCCAGAGGCCCCGAAGAGGCCAAGCAAGAGATCACACCGCCGTTCCTACACTGAGCATCCTGCCTGCTGCGCTGTTGCACAGGCGCGGTGGCGGGGTCTGCCGCAGGCAAGGTGGATAATAAGCCTTTTTTTTTTGTCCTTCTTCTTTTGTTTTTTCTCTCTCTCTCTCTCTCTCTCTCTCTCTCTCTCATAAAGCGCTGCCCCCTGCATGGGAATGCTGGCGAGCAGCCAGCTTGGTGCAATAACGAGAGAAGAATGCTGTCGAGCAGACAGCTCGGGGCAAGAACGAGAGAAAAATGCTGTCGAGCAGACAGCTAGGGGCAAGGACGAGAGAAGATGATATAAGGAATTCAAGTGGTACACAATTCTCTCAGAACAATCACAGCAGGTTGCCGTGCGGAGTTAATAGAACTACAAGGTTCGACGGCCCGACGCCTGAGATATTTTCGATGCTCTGCACCATGGATGTCACAACATTGGCAACTGTGTTCAACTCTATGCCGTTTGGTGCGCTCTCGCCCTTGAAAAGATTAGCAAAAGAAAATTATTCCACCAAAAAGCTGTCTGTGAGCGCCGCCCGCTTGTATTGACAGCGCCTATCTCTGTACGTCGGGATATGAATGCGAGCAAAAGTACCACGCGATCCAAGCACCAAACAGTTTTTGAATTCATTGCGAAACAATTTTGCTGGCGGTCCTCCGATGGATTTGCTTGAACGACCATCCACTGTAAATGCCCTCGCGCATGCATTAATATTATCAACGCGTCTAACATGTGGGTCGCGCCATCGGTTCGTAGGCCAGCTCGCAAGACTGGCTTCGCTGACGGCGCAATGCAAGTTTGGATCGTCTGCAAGCACAACTCCCAGTTTCTTTGTGACGCTGGTCCTCAATAGGCCGTTATCGATAGAATGAACGAGATAGCTGATTGCGTTAGCTGTGTGGAGCACAACGTTCTCAACTGGTAGCCGGACGTCCAAATATAACCAAGAATGTTCGCGGCAAGAATCAATTACATTGTCGTGAAACTTCTGGTCTAATGCTTCGTCCCCTAAGGCGCCCGCGCGCGTCTTCGCCTGAGCTGGCGCATCGAATTTAATTTGTGGATTGTCAGCAGTGTACTTTAATGCGTCGTTCTTGACATTTCCATGTACAGTTGCCAAAATCTCATTTGTTCTACCAGGGACTTCTATGGTAACTCCTAGCGTTTTCATACATCCACATGACACATTAGCCATGAACTAACTCGTGTGCCAACTATAGGTTGGCGTATTTTCGTTGCCCTGTTGATCTGAGCCACTTGTGACATGCGAGGGAGAAGGGGGGCGTGGGAGGAGGCGAATGATGAAATCAATATATGGGAGTACGAGGGGAAAGGCAGGTAGTAGGGCCTCCTCATTCCCCTCTCTCCTGAGCGCAGCTATCTTCGCTCCAACCAAAAGGTGGGTCACACCATGTCGCACCGGCAAACAGCTCATCGCACCGGCAGACAACCCATCGCACCAGCAGCCAGCCCATCGCACCGACAACCGTGTAATTGTTGTGTCGCACCAGCATATGCCAGATCGCACAAGCATTTTCCTCATCCGTGTTGTCTTCCCTTCGCCCTAATAAACCTCCTGTTCCTTCATGACGAGTTGGAAAGGAAGAGAAGAGAGGAAGGTTTTTAGTTGAGGCGCAAGTTGCCGTCGAGGGGAGGGTGGGAGGGAGGGAGAGAGGGAGGGAGGGAGAGAAGGAGGGAGAGAGGGAAGGGAGGGGGGGGGAGGGAGGGAGGGAGGAAGGCCAGATCTTCGAGGTCGTGTTTTTGTTCGGTACGCGACCCCTGGACCTCTCGAGGTCTTTTCGGAAATAGTTTTTCGTTTCCCATGGCCCGTCGAAGACGAGCGCTCAACCGAAAACTAACAAGATCGACAAAAGGAATCTCCAGGAGCGTGGCCGGTAATAGCTGCGGCGGCCGGGCGCTGCTCCTCGCCTCCTCCCCCCTCCTCCTCTCCCTCCTCCTCCTCCTCCTCATCTTTGCCTCGGCGGCCTCTCGCGCGGCGGGAAGCCCAAAGGCAGCAGACACCAAGGGACTGCACAGGCGCGGCGGCCGCTTGACAGAGCCCAAAGGCAGCATACACCAAGGGACTGCGCAGGCGCGGCGGCCCCCCGAAAGAGGCCAAAGGCAGCAGACACCAAGGGACTCAACAGGCGCAGCGGCCGCGAGGATCCCTCCTCTTCCTCCTCCCTCCTCCTCCTCCTCCTCCTCCTCCTCCTCCTCCTCCGCCTCCTCCTCCTCCTCCTCCTCCCCTCCTCCTCCTCCTCCTCCTCCCCACACCCCCCCACCCTCCCCTGCCCTCCCCTCCTTCCCTCACTCCCTCCCTCCCTCCCCTCGACGGCATACTGCTTGAAAATAAATCGTAGGAGTGGGGGCCAAATCACCCCCCAGGTTGTTTTGGCCCTCTCTCTCCTTTTTTCGGTGCCGTGCGTGCGTGCGTGCGTGCGTGCGTGCGTGCGTGCGTGCGTGCGTGCGTGCGTGCGTGCGTGCGTGCGTGCGTGCGTGCGTGTGTGTGTGTGTGTGTGGTGTGTGTGTGTGTGTGTGTGTGTGTGTGTGTGTGTGTGTGTGTGTGTGTGTGTGTGTGTGTGTTTGGTTGTCAGGCGAGCCAGGATACGCTCCTCGTGAGTCCTCGCCGAGACAAGCATGCACACGTCCGCGCGACGCTTCGTGCTTCCTCGCTTTGTCTTCAGTCCGCCTCTGCTGCAAAACGAAGTCGAAACGAAAACGGTCCACGAAATCGCCCAAACACCGTTTAGGTCGAGCCCTGTCCCCCGCTTCACATTCCCACTGGCATGGCCTTGGCTCCGCATGGCCGACTGCGGTCGGGCGTGGAAGAAGACACGCGCGAGGACACGGGACCCTTCCGAGGGCCAGAGTGCCACGGGCATGCGGGAGCCACGGGGCCGCGAGGCGCAGAACACCAGGGTATCCTTGATCTGGCAGGGTCGACCTGCTCAACAAGGCCGACTGCACCCCCTAGGTGGGGAGGGGCGGGCGGGGGGGGAGGCTGGCGGGGCTGAGATACCATGGCCCAGTGAGGATGAGGAGTGGTCAGACGATGCTGGGGGCGGTCCCTCCTCCTCCTCCTTCCCCTCCCCCTCCTCCTCCTCCTCCTCCTCCTCCTCCTCCTCTCCTCCTCCTCCTCCAGGCCAGGCCAAGCCCCCAGGGGTGCGCTGTGGGCCGCACCAAAGGCTAGGTCACCTACCTCACGCATCGCGCCCCCGTGGTGCGCGACGCGGGATCACATTTCCGCCCTCGCGCCGCCCCTTTGTAGAAGGACACAACCGCTCCGGCTCGGACCGCGGCGCGCGAGGCGCGATAAACCTGCGCGCCCCCGCGGGTGACTTTCAGAGAAGTCGCTCCTGCGAAGGGGCCGCCCTCGCGCGCGGCTGGCAGAAACCTCTCCACCTCCTCCTCCTCCTCCCCCTCCCCTCCCCCCGCCTCCTCCAATCCTCCTCCTCCTCCGTCCTCCTCCTCCTCCTCCTCCTCCTCCTCCTCCTCCTCCTCCTCCTCCTCCTCCCTCCTTCCAACTCCTCCAACTCCTCCTCCTCCTCCTCCTCCTCCTCTCCTCTCCTCCTCCTCCTCCTCCTCCTCCTCCTCGTCCTCGTCCTCCTCCCCTCCTCCTCCTCCTCGTTCCTCCTCCTCCTCCTCCCCTCCTCCTCCTCCTCCTCCTCCTCCTCCTCCTCCTCCTCCTCCACCTCCTCCTGATACGTAAGATTGTTCTTGCTATATTTCTGGTAGCGGCTATTGCCCGAAGGGGGGAGGGCTGCGTTGCATCTTCGGGGTTGCATCCTCGGAGGACCTTGTCTGTCCTGTCGCGCCGCGATCCGCTTCGAATCCGTGTTGGATCCGTGTCGAGCGCGTCAAATCCGTGTCGAATCCATGTCGAAACCGTGTCGAGTCCGTGCCGAATCCGCGTCGAACCCAGGTCGGGGTACAAGAAAATACTGCCAGCAACAACAACAACAACAACAACAGCAGCAACAGCAACAGCAACAGCAACAACAACAACAGCAACAATTACTAGCACGTGGGGACACTCCGTTCTCACCAGTGCCAGGGTTTTCATAGGAGGCGGGCAATACCCCCACTTTGTGGGGGGGCCGGTTCAAGCTCTACCAAATTTCCAAACGACTCTTCGCCACCACCCACACCCAGCTTCCCGCCCTATGACGTTCGGACACTTCACTTCGTGGCATGCGGACGACCGTGGCTACTATTCAGGGCCCCGCGGCCGACGACGACGGCGTGCGCGCGCGAAGAAAAAACGAATGTGTCCCGCATGGTATTATTTGACAGGGATGATGGCCCTGGCAGGTGCACAACCGTTGTTGCAGAAGTTCGAAAAAGTTGTTCGCAAAAGCCCGTTTGACAGAAATGTTTAAAAAGTGTTGGGTTTCCTACGAATCCGCAAGAGCGCGCGGATGAAATTTCGACAATTTTTTTTTGAAAAAACCATTGGTTTTTTGATGTTTTTATGTTAAAATCGCTACGAACAACTAAGGTTTTGGAAGGATTTCGTCTTGCGCGCGCGAATGTCCACTTTACCTTATTTTTTGCAAGGGATTCTTGAAGTTTGGATTATGTTAGAACAAGAAATGTCATTTTATATGTTTTTTGCAAGGGAAAGCGGATTACAACAAAACAACCGGATCTGGACACACCCTCTTTTCCTGAGGCTTCCTCACGAAAATGATGAAAATGTAGCTGCGGCCTAGGCGGCGCAGGGGGGGCGTGCACCAGGGGCCCAACAATAATTATTCTTTAGAATTAATAATGTTCAACAACAACAACAACAACAACAACAACAACAACAACAGCAACAGCAACAGCAACAGCAACAGCAACAGCAACAACAACAACAACAACAACAACAACAACAACAACAACAACATGACAGGAACGGCCCCCCGAAGATGCAAAGTGAGGAGAGAGGGGGTCCGGGTGCCGGTAACGCCTGGGCGGGGTGGGGCACGTCGGGGCGCGGAAGCGCCGCGATCGCCACAGAGTGCGCGCGGGCACCAGCAAGTGGGGGGGGGAGAATGTCCAGGCCCCCCCTCTGTACGATCGCTGCTGTTACCCTGGGGGGGGGGGGATCTGGGTAACGACCGTTACGCGCCAGAGGGTACAAACGCGTTCCACGACTCGCAAAGCAACTACCTCGCAAATGGCCTGGATCCGCCATGGGAGATCGACAGTACCTTACGATCCATGCAGACATGTCATCATCATCATCATCATCATCATCATCATCATCAGCATCAGCATCAGCATCAGCATCAGCATCAGCATCAGCATCCTCATCCTCATCCTCGTCCTCGTCCTCGTCATCATCATCATCATCATCATCATCATCATCATCATCATCATCATCATCGTCATCGTCATCGTCATCGTCATCATCATCATCATCATCGTCATCATCATCATCATCATCA
>CAUYUJ010016827.1:65000-92500 GCA_963575745.1 Prorocentrum cordatum | reverse complement strand
CACTCCCTCGGGCGACCGCACACCCCCACGCACGCCAGGGCGGGGGCCCCTGGCCGTGGGAAGGATGGGTGTGGTTCCGCCATGAGCCTCCCGAAGGGGAGCCCCCATCCGCCCAGGCACCCGCGGCGTACGGGCCGGGCCACCGCAAGGGGTGGGAAACGTGGCGACGAGGGTGCAATTTTCTCTCCCCCTGGCCCCCATACGGGCAAGCAGGGGTGACGAATGGGCTGCCACCCGCCTCCTCCTCCTCCTCCTCCTCCTCCTCCTCCTCCTCCTCCTCCTCCTCCTCCTTTGCCTCCTCCTATTCCTCATCCGTTTCCTCATTTTCCTCCACCTTCTCCTCCACCTCCTCCTCCTCCTCCTCCTCCTCCTCCTCCTCCTCCTGACCACCACCACCACCACCACCACCCACACCACCACCACCACCACCACCACCACCACCACCACCACCACCACCACCACCACCATCATCATAAGCATCATCGTCATCATCGTCATTATCATCAGCATCATAATCATCAGCAGTATCATAATCATCATCAGCAGCAGCAGCATCATCATCACAATCAGCATCATCATCACCATCATCATCAGCAGCATCATCGTCGGCAGCATCAGCATCATCATCAGCAGCGTCATCACCATCATCATCCTCATCCTCATCATCTTCATCGTCATCCTCATCCTCGTACACATCCTCATCCCCATCCTCATCTTCATCCTCATCTTCATCATCCTCATCATCCTCATCGTCCTCATCATCAAGCACATAACCACCATCACCATCACCAGCATCAGCATCAGCATCAGCATCACCATCAGCATCATCATCAGCATCATCATCGTCATTCGCAGCATCATCGTCATCGTCATCGTCATCATCATCATCAGCAGCATCATCAGCATCATCACGATCACCATTACCATCACCATCACAATCACCATCATCATCATCAGCATCATCATCACCAGCAATACGACAACCATTCATCAGCATCAGCAATCATCATCATCATCAGCATCAGCATCAGCATCAGCATCAGCAGCATCATCATCATCATCATCATCAGCATCAGCAGCATCATTATCATCATCACCATCATCACAATCATCACCATCACCACCATCAGCATCATCAGCATCATCATCAGCATCAGCATCATCATCATTATCATCATCAGCATGGTCCTCATCATCATGATCATCATCATCATTATCATCATCTTCATTCTCCTCCTCATCATCCTCACCCTCATCATCATCCTCATCCTCATCCTCATCATCCTCATCATCCTCATCCTCATCCTCATCCTCAGCCTCAGCCTCAGCCTCATCGCCATCATCATCATCATCATCATCATCATCATCATCATCATCATCAGCATCATCTTCACCATCATCATCAGCATCAGCATCATCCTCAGCATTACAGCATCAGCAGCATCATCAGCAGCATCATCATAATCATAATCCTAATCCTCAGCCTAAGCATAATCAACATCATCAACATCATCACCAGCATCATCATCATCAGCATCATCATCAGCATCACCATCATTTCAGCATCAGCATCAGCATCAGCATCAGCAGCAGCAGCAGCAGCAGCAGCATCAGCATCAGCATCAGCATCAGCATCATCATCATCATCAGCATCATCATCATCATCATCATCATCATCACCACCATCATCATCATCATCATCATCATCATCATCATCATCATCATCATCATCATCATTCACCCGCACCCCTTCCGGAGCAGGCCCCCTCCCCGCGAGGCCCTGGGCCCGAGCGTTTCCTGGAACAGGGCATCATGCAGCCGCAGCAGCCTGCCAGCGTGCGCCGAGGGGCAGGTCTGCACTTCGCGCTGGCGGTAGAAGCCTCGTGTGGGGGGGGGCTGTGACAACGGGCAGGAAGGAAGAGGACGAAAAGGGAGAGGTGCTCGGCCCAGACGGAAGGAGTTCGATCCTTTTCGGTGGTTCTCGGCGGTTTTGTAGCTTTGGGACGCCTTCTGATAGCTGCGCCTCGGAGAAGGCGCCCCGGGGGTGCCCAGATCGTCCAGCACAGCCGCCGGAGGGTCTAGTCATGACCCGGAAGCCACCAGATGTCAGGAGGAGATTGAGCAGGAGAAGGAGGACGAGGAGGAGGAGGAGGAGGAGGAGGAGGAGGAGGAGGAGGGGAGGAGGAGGAGGCGGAGGCGGAGGAGGAGGACGAGGAGGAGGACAAGGAGGAGGACGAGGAGGAGGACGAGGAGGAGGACGAGGAGGAGGACGAGGAGGAGGACGAGGAGGAAGAGGAGGACGAGGAGGGGGAGGCGGAGAAGGAGGAGGAGGAGGAGGAGGAGGAGGAGGAGGAGGAGAAGTGACTGAGTGAGACCAGTCGCGAAGCGAATCCCACCGACCTAGGAACCCCGACGAGCGAGCTCGGCCCGACTCCGAATCTTGGGCCATTGCCCATTCTCGGTTCTGGATAAATACTCGGCTCGATTGGAATTCGGAGCCTTGAGGCACGGTTGCCCAAGGTTTCTGATCATCTGACTCGCAAAATACCCGCAGTTCGAACAGAACCAAAGCTTGAGGGTGCCATGCAAACGCATCGTATGTGCTTCATGCACCCACCCCCCAGCTATGTGCAGCTTTGCCCCTGACGGCACCCCGAAAACCACACCGTTGACATACGACGGCTGGAAACAAGGCGTGTCTCCACAACGACTGACGGGCTATCGTGGCGGAGCTACAACAACGGAGGCAACGACGTCCGCACTCTGCTGGGCGGTGGCCTGTGGTGAACACTTGTACAACAGACGGAGCGGGAGGAGGGGCAGAAGGGGGCTTAGATTTTTTCCTGGGGCCAAGCCACTGCAACTCCTTCTCCCGTTCAAGCGTGTCGATCGTGGTTCTGAAAAGACGTAAGCGGACCAAGGAAGCCTTCTTTCCCACGACGCAACACGATACACATCACTCTGAGATACTTGGCACCTCTCGGCAGCAGCATTTGCAATAATGTCAGCAACTGTATTCCCGAGGATCATCCACAAAGGAAGGCGTCGGGTCATGACGTCACTGGCCTCCAAATGCGAGTTAACGAATAACACCACACATGAGGATGGATCTCTTTGCCTGAACTGCGCACCCAACCGGTGCCAAAGATCTGCATCAAGACCTTCTGGCTGCAGGTAGCGCCTCTCGGCCCAGCCATTCGCCACGTTCTGGTTGTCCGTGGTGTAGACCACGGAGCCTGCCGAATACTCTGCAGCCAAAAGCAGCGCTCGCAAATCGCCTCGCGGCACCGACTGGCGAGGGCCAGTCAGAGCCCCAGTAGCCGTAGCGGCCGCACTGAGAGGCTCGAAACAGAACGCAGCTGCAACTGCGAGGCCCACCCGTCTGAACCTCGAATCGCTCGAATACTTGCCACCACTAGCATCCCCGAAGAGATATAAGGGCTGATGCCGTGTCCCTGTGCCGAGCCAAACTGCATGTCCATCGTTGGTGGCGCAACCTGATGAAAACCAGCTTTACTCCTCGGGCGGCGGAGGGATGCTGACCCAGCTCGACGGCAACAAACCTCGGAGCCAGGCGCATTCAGCTGATTCCCACTTGACGTATGCTTCCTGCATCAGACAATCAGAATGCTCATATGCGTGGGGCTCCCCTGTGGCGCGAGCAGCCCCATATGCGATGAAACTGACATTCCTTCTTCTCTCCACATCGCGGGCACATCTGAACCAAATCAACTCCCTCAACAGTTGCTGCTTCTGCTCGGCGTACACGCGGCCCCTGCAGCAACTGCGACAAGAAGCTCTGAGAACCTGCTGCCGCGATCTAAGCTCAGCAACTGCGCGTGAAGACGCCGAAGAGAAACGCAATCAATGCCATCCCCCATGCCTCCTCCGCACAAATGCTGAGCTGCATCTCGCCATAGCTTCCGTGAAATCGAAAACTGAACATCGCGAACTAAACGTCCAAGATCGTCCACATCTGGCCAGCCTTCCCACACACTGTCGGGCAAATGCCATTCAACTGTCTCTCCCTCTGCGGTCTCAGCTGGCCTAGTCCAATCTGCAGCCGAAGCTGGATCCCATCAGTGACTAAGTAAAAGGTTGATGGTAGCCGAGACTGGGCCTCGTATGTGGCGAGACCGTTGCTCAGGCGGAATCCCTCGAAACTTCTCCACGAGCGAAGGCCAGATGCGACATGCTCCTGGGCGAATGGAGGGCTCGCTCTGCCAAGCTCTGAACCAAGTACGAAGGCATTCCTCTGGCAGCCTCAGAGCGGGATCGGCAGGCGACTTGATCGCCAGCAACGTCGTGAGGAATCGTCCACGGGAAGGCGCGGCGTTGGCCGCCCCCAGGCGCTGCCGACACTGCTGCATGTGAACGCCGAAAACCCCGTGGATCTGACAGCCGTGCGAGCCCGCCGCCTGAGCTCCCAGGCGCTCAAGTTCGGAAGAGAACACATACTTCCGCCCTGCGCGGGCAAAGCGTCGCAGATTGGAGTGCATCGTCTTATACCTGGCCGCCCGCTTCCGACGAGTAGCTCGGAAGTGACGACCTCCGCATCCGAGGTCCGAACACCCATACCCAGCATACCGTTCAGCTCGGACATGGAAGCCCGACAAACGCAAGGCCCTGGCGACCTTGATCGCGTCGGGGTGATGGGAGCACACCACGGTGCTCTTGCTCGCCACTCGCAACTTTATCGACGCCACGCCTTGACAAGTCCCCTTCAAACTCGATATGAGCAGCTGGCGGACCTGGCCTCGAGACCCGATTGCACGCTGGGCCCGATCATCCACCCATATTCGCTGGCCCATCCGAGGGTGAGCTGAACATACTTTGTCGAGAACGTAGTACACCATGATGCGCCCAAACCTCGTGCCACTGCGCAGCCCTTGGACCACCGACAGAATGGGCCCAATCGGCAAAGCCCACGAGTTGCTCTGGCCTCGGCGCCGCGCACCAGAGCACCTCCAGGCACATAATGGCACGAGGAAAGCCGAGTGCCAGTCCCTTCGGCACCAGGTACTCCCACAGCACACTGTCGTAGAAACCATCGATGTCAAGCAGCCATACGGCTGAGGGGATGCTGAGCTGGTGCCCAACCTCCTCCCCAAGCGTTCTGATGGACGCTTCGCACAAGGCTGCATTGCCTCGCGCTGCTGCGTCCCAGTGAGGCGCTGATGCCTCGAACAAGCGCTTCGCCCCGGGCCCCCTTACAAGGCCCCATATTCTGCTGACTGTAGAAAGTAAACAAATTATTATGTCGCCCTCCGTCTCCTGGGGAGGAGCCTCCGCAGGGAGGGAGGGAGGGAGGAAGGAGGAGGACGAGGAAGAGGAGGAGGAGCTCAAAATGACATGGCCCAGTGGCGCCTGAAGTTCCATTGGTGGGACCAGCGGCCTGGTGCACCACCTTGGTAAGGAGGAGCGTACGTATCTTGAGGCGCAGCAGGTGCCGATCACAAATGCATGCACATGGCAGCTGAAATTGCTCGAAGTACGTGAAAGTCATGCGAAAGGGGGTCTGGGGAGGGGCAGCGTCGCCACATGCTTAAGTATTTCTGATCATTCGTGTCATTCGTATCGTTACTATTACTAGCAGTAGTATCATCATTCGGATTGCTAATAATGTTGTTGCTATATGGATTACTAACATTGTCTTCTTACTACAACTATTAGTACTACTTCATAATTCACAATTGCTTCTCCTTGTTCTGCTACTACTTATTCTTACTATTACTAGTATACTAGTTTTGCGGCTACTACTACTACGACTACTACTACTATTACTACTACTACTACTACTACTACTACTACTACGACTACTACTACTACTACTACTACTACTACTACCACTACGACTACGACTACGACTACGACTACTACTACTACTACTACTACTACTACTACTACGACTACTACTACTACTACTACTACTACTACTACTACTACTACTACTACTACTACTACTAAAATACTACTACGAATACTAGCATTACTACTGCTACTACTACTACTACTACTACTACTACTACTATCACGACGACGACGACGACGACGACGACGACGACGACGACGACGACTACTACTACTACTACTACTACTACGAGACCCCAGGACGTCCATTGACTTCTAGTGCGGGAGCGTCGCGCTTTTCACAGCAAAACCATCGCAACCCAAGAAACCCAGGGCACACTGGAGGCAAGCAGGGTGTTTCTTGGCATGGGCCCCCACTGTACTCAGGCGCTTTCTGGCCAGGATCTTAAGCCGAATTCGGCCGCAGCGACGAGCTTCCCACAGGAGGCCCAGAAAAATGAAACCTTCACTCCCGCTTGGCGAAGCCTGCTGGCGTGCACGCGGAGGCCGCTCGATGGGGATGCAAAGGTGCGCCAATAGAGGCGGAAACTGTGGAGAGTGGAGGAACCAAAATATACCCAGGTCACTTAACGTCGCGCATCGCGCCCCGCGATGGGCGACGCACGACTACCTTCGTGGCATCGTTCCCTCGCACCGACCCCGTGGACCAGAGCGGCCGATCTTGCCCAGACCGCGACGCGCGAAACATGACATCATCTGCGCCCCCGCGGAGGACCCAGGATACCGTCACCGCGGCTCCCTGGGCCTCTCCCGGGGGCGCGCTCTGGCCAGGAGCTCCCAGGCGAATCCAGCACAGTGGCGGCGAGGGAGGGGCGGCGGTTACAGGGCAGTTTTTAATACATTGGAATTTTACAAACATGGGATTTTTAATACATGGTTAACTTATGCACAAATGTATGCATGAACCCATCGTTGTTTTTAATACAAATCCCTGCATCTTTAATACATGATCCGCACGCGGAGCATGTATTAAAAACGGCACTGTATGGGCAATTACCTCCTCCTCCTCCTCCGAGAGGGGTGGCGGCGTGCGCTTCTCCCCCGTGGAGCGGCGGGGCCTTCCAGGGAGGGCGACAGGAGCGGGCCCGTGTCGATGAAGGTGTTGCGCACGCGGAAGTCGCTGGGGAGGTCCTCCGGCAGGTCCTGCCCCGGGCCCTCTGTGGGGCTGGGGGGGAGCGGCCCTCCACAAGAAGAGGGCGAGGAGTGGGAGGGGGGGCCATAATCGTGACCATTTTTTGTTTATTCTGCTTCTTCTTCTTCTTCGATGCTCCTTCGGCCGTCGTTTTGGCGACGGCGAAAGTGGACGTCTTCACCTGGAGATGTGGATACCACAGCCGCCTGGAGGAGGAGGAGGAGGAAAAGGGAGGGCGGGGAAGGAGGAGAGGAGAGAGACGGGCGGTTTACTACACAGCTTTGTCCTGAAGGGTCCGGCGTATGGCCAAAAACGCCAGCGGGCGACTTGCGCGGCTCAAAATGACTGGCCCGTGGTCTCTGGCTGTGGCCAGTGGTCTCTGGCCGCACCTGGACGTGGCCCGTTGTCTCTGGTTGTCGACAGGGGCCCTGGGGCACACAGATAAACAGACACAAATAACAGGATTCCCCATATGATCTCATATATTTTCTGGGCTTTTGTCTTCCCCCCCACTTCCCATATTTTCCCATATCATCCTGGGAGTCGACGATGAATTCTGTCTGTGTGCTTTTTCCCCTCCTGATTGTCTCTGGCCGTACCCCGTGATCTCTGGTCTCTGGTCGTGTGTCCGCAGTCTCTGGCCCAGTACCGCTGACAACGAGCCTGAGTCTTCCCAAGCGGTCCTCCACCCTAGTACATACTAGCGGGGACGTGCGCGGGTCGACTCCAGAGGTCAGGAGAGATCCGGCGCACTCCACGAGGATGAAAGAAGGGAGGGAGAAAGGAAGGGAGGGAGGGAGGAAGGAGTGGGGGGAGGGGGGCGGAGGGATGAGGGAGGCAGGCGGACGGAGGGACGGAGGAGGGAGCACGCAAGCAGTGGGGCGGGGAGGCAGGAGAGAGGGCGGCGGAGAAGAGGAGGGCGACGATTTGTAACATGCTGTTTGCCCATACAATACACTTGCCGTCGCTCGGACGTCCATTTCCCGTGCATTTGTCGGTCTCGTGCGTGTTTTTTGTTGCTCGATGGTCCAGGATGGTCCTCAAAGGTCCTCCCCGAGAAAAAAATACACACGTCCGAGCGATGCCAGGTAAACGCGCCCAGTAAGGACGAGCGCCTTCATCTAGGGTGCCCTCGTGTCCTTGCCTCTGCAGCTCGTCCTTTGCCGTTCTCTCTGGTCGCCCCCCGCCCCCCAAATCCCAACTTCGGCATCCAAGGATCCTGCGCCTTTGCCACCCGTCGTTAATGCACGCTTTGACTGCATCGTCGACGACGGCGTGTGGTGGGGCACGCTCCAGCCCGCGAAGACACGGCTCGCATCCTGGGGTGCTCAGGCCGCCAGCCCATCACAACGAAGACGTGAACCTGCTCGCAGCAGGCGCGCGCGCGCCTGCCAAAAACGCAGGCTGGCCATGGCGCCAACCCGCGGCGAGATTTTCCGGAGCAGCGCGGCATAGAAAATTCGGCCAAGCGCAGCGAAACGCTCCGCTTGCAGCTCGGTGGCGACATGCCGAAAATAGCACTGACGGAAATTCGTGGACCTTGCCCCCTCGCAAGTGCTACCTGGCCCCGTGCAAGCAGCCTGTGAAAATTCGAGCACAAAGAGAGAACGTGGGGATCCAGACACTCCGCTGTTCCCTCCATCCCATCATGCTCCCCGCCATTCTCGGGAAGAGGAGGGGAAGATGGGGGCGGATGAAAGGAAGGGGGATGGAATCGACCTCCCTAATGGCTGTTCTCTTTCATTATCCGTTTCATCTCACGATGTCTATGTGTTCGATCTGTCCCGTGTGAACACAGGCATCGCTTCTAGCTTCTAGGCAGTAGGTGATTTAGCTGTTCGTGCTGAGCGTCATGAGTGGGCCCTGGTTGTGTGTTTCTGATTCAAGCTTGCGAACACGCTGCTTATGGCTTGTAATTCCGGCGTGACCAAGAGAAGCAATTCCACGTGCTCAAACCTGTAACTCACAGGGTACCACGAACACTACACCCTGCGAAATGCTTAAGAAATCATGGGTTAAGAAACTCAGTCTCAGAACTTGAATAAAAACCCAACGTTTCTATTAACATCTGAAGATTTACATGGAAACGTTAAGAATAATCGAGACTCTGGCCGAAAACTTAGGTTTTCTTAAGCATCGCCTAAGGTGTACGGCGGAGGCACCATTCTGTTTCCTTCAGCGACGCAGGGGCACTGTGGGACGCTGGCCTGTGGAGCCTCCGGGCTGTGAAGATCACGTGGAATCGGCTGCAATGTTGTAGTTGTGGTGGGAGATTACGGCAGGTTCGTGTCGTGCCGACCCCAGCGTTGGTTTCTGTCACCTCGGGGATCGTTCAACCTTGAACGATCGGCCCTTTCCGAGACGTGCGATCCTTCAACATCGACCCATTCTGGGTCGCCGGCGGCGTTCAACCTTGAATGCCCACGCTGGGGTCGCCGCTGGTCGACACGACGCAAACCTACCGTACGCTGGGTCCGCGCTCCCGAGGCTATGAGCCCTCGTAAATTACGCTGGATCCATGCTCCCAGGGCCACGATCGTGAGCTAATTACGCTGGATCCGCGCTCCCAGAACCAAAATCGATCCCAAATAAATCAGGGCCGCGACCGACTGTAATGTATGATGGCTCCGCGCTGCCAAGGCCACGGTCCATGGTAAATCACAATGCATCCACACTCCCAGGGCCACGATCCTTCGCATGTTATGCCAATGCGTCCACCAATCTAGATCGCCCCCCGCACTGAGCTCACATGGCTCCTGCGTAACCTAAGAGCCCGCAAGAGGGCAACGTTACTCCAAGGGCGCTCTGATGGGGACTCTAGGATGCTCGAGTAGGCTCCCAAAGAGCAGCAAAAAGGCCCAGATGGCGGCCTGAGAGGGCCCCAAGATAGACCTTGTGAAGCTCCATGGGATCAGATCTGGTTTTCTAAACGAGAGGAGGCCCCACTTGGCGGCCAGGAGAAAGATGAACAGAACGAGTACGAGGCTGACAACGACAAGAATGGTGACGAGGGACCACGAGGGATCCCTCGATGCCTGGCGGCAATGGCCGAAGATCTTCAAATAACGTGTAGCTTGCAAAATGTGCCTGCTATTGCAGCCTCCGCTCCTCACGCTGGCTGTTCCGCTTGGAACACGCGCCGGTCTTAGCCACGGCTCCACCTCCGGCGTCAAGCCTGGCCCCAACTCCAGCCCTTCGCGCTGGCCACTCCGAACTTGAGCAGGGACCGACCGTCCCGGCATCTATAGGCCTACCACGACATGTTCTTAGAACACGAAGATGCCCGAATCACAAAAACAATGTTCTTAGAACATAAACCCGATGTGCTGAAACAAGACAGCCCCGACCAGAAATGTTCTAAGAACATTTCGTGCAGACCACGAAATGTTCTTAGAATATTGTTTGGTAGGCCGACGTTTCGCAACTGCTTGACGAACACGCCGAGCGCCGAGCAGCGCGAGACGCCACCGCGAAGCCCGGCTCCTCGGCGACGCCGCCGCGGGACCACGGCTCGCATGATGGGCCTGTTTTCCGCCGCCACCACCATAAGCTGGAAGAGGAGGAGGAGGAGGAAGAGGAGGAGGAGGAGGAGGACCCCCTCCCCCTCCAACTTATGGTGGTGGTGGTGGAAAACAAGCCCGTCATCGCACTCTCCGGGCCTGGCCCGAGGAGTGGTGCAAAACGGAGCCCCGGAGGGCTCGGCGGCAGTCCGCGCATGAGAGTGCGGAGGAGGAGGAGGAGGAGGAGGAGGAGGAGGAGGAGGGCCAGTGTAAACACGAGGGTCATCAACTATGTTGGAACTAACCCTCCCTCCAAGCTCCCTCTTCATAGGCCCCTACACGGTTCATTTCCATTGAGGAAACAACCTCGTTGGAAGACAACCGTCTGAAGATCCTGAAGCATGCCAAAGCATTGTTCTCAGGATTTCAACGCCACGCATCAACCTGACTGCTGCGCTTAGGCGATCCGGAATCGTGACATCAACACGGCGAACCAACACAACTGTTGCACCCGCATGATCCTGAACCCTTCTAAAACATTATTCTTGGTACGTTGATCATGGGAATCCGTGAAACTCTTGCAACTGCTTAAAATGTGCGCGCCGCAAAAGCGAGAGCCACATGTTGAAAAGGAACCGCCCTCAATCCGCGAAACTCTTGCAATTGTTTACAAAGAATGTGCGCGGCACTAAAGCGAGAGCCACATTTTGAAAAGGAGCCGCTCTCAATCAGTGAAGCTCTTGCAATTTGTTACAAAGAGTGTGCGCGGCGCTAAAGCGAGAGCCACATGTTGAAAACTACCCGCCCTCAATCCTTGAAACTTTTGCAAATGTTGAAAACGAATGCGCGCGGCGCTTAGGCGAGAGCCACATTTTGAAAACCACCCGCCCTCCATCTGTGAAGCTGTTGCCACTTTTTAAGCCTCAGAGGAGGAGGAGGAGGAGGAGGAGGAGGAGGAGGAGGAGGAGGAGGCGCGCGGCCTCTTCCAGGGAGCCCCTGCCCCTTGCCAGAGGCCTCGAGAGAAGGGCTTCTTGGGAGGCAGACGGGCTCCAAGGCACGGGGGCGCCCTCTCAGAGGGCCGCCACCCTCGGCCAAGTGCGCCCCTGGGCCTTACCCGCCCGGGCCCGCCGAGACTTTTTCGGCGGTGACGAAGAGAACTACATTCTGGCCTTCGCACACAGAAGGGACTGCCTCGGCTCGGGAGCCGCCTTCGAGCTGCAGGCGCCTTCGGCTCCTGTCGACCCTGATGGAACCGAAGTTGCGCACGAAGGCCGCGTCGAAGCCGGCGTCGTGCCATTTCCCAGCGTAGTCGTCGCTTCCAGAGATGAAGGGCGCCCCCCCAGGAGCGACTCCCTCAAAGGAGTAGCTGTGCGTGATCGAATCGTGAAATACGCCTGAGCCAGGCGCAGACAACGCACCGATGTCCTTGAGCAGCTGCGTCACGACAGGATCTGCTGCTGTGTCAGGCAGGTAATAGACCAGGCCCTCAAGCAGCCACACAGTGGGCACCGCGGGATCAAACCCGCTCCTGCTTAGCTCCTCGACCCACGACTTCTTCTTGTCGTTGAAGTCCACGCCGATTGGGTGGCGGGCTTTGACAGTAAGTTCCGCCAGACCTTTCTTCCTCAGACTTTCAAGTAGAGGCTCCTTCACCTCGAAGGTTGTGGGCTGGTCGATCTCGAAGACGCTCAGCTCTGGGAGCGCAACGAGATCCCTGGGACTGCTATCGGGGGTCGGTGTGAACCGTCGGTACGCACGTGCGTCCATTCCAGCTCCGAGTATCACTAGCTGGCGACAATTTGATTCGATATATTTTCTGACCAAGAAATCATCACCGAATCGGGTCCGCGGAACGAGAATCCAGTCGCCCATTGGACGGTTCATGCCGTTTGGACCAGCAAGGAAGCGACCCAGTGGATCAGTGAACAACGATTGTGGCCGCTCTGACTCCTCTGCGCGGGACGCCGCACACATGCGGCCCGTAAATGAGTGCTTTGTGACCACTTCTGGCATTGTGGCGTTGGAACTGCTGAAACTGACGGCGCCTCCAGTCGCTGCACAAACCAAGGCCAACGTGGCTCGGGGGAACCTCCGCGGAAAACCTGCAGACACCCGCGAAAGCATAGGCCTCCCAAAACTCCAATAAAAACCTCAATCGCCAACAACACTGACAGCCGGCGCAAAAACTTGCCTCGAGGCCGCACTCTGGCGCAAGCCAAGCGCAAGAGCGGCGATGTGCAGGAGTGTGATCCTTGCGGAGCTCAGGGCTAGAGCGGCACGGCGCCAGGATGGCCCCCTTGAGTCTCAATGGCTGCTTGCGTACAGACCGCCTCTCTCTCTCTCTCTCTCTCTATATATATATATGTATATATGTATAGATGTATACACGGGAGGGAGGCCCTGGCATTACCACCATTCAGAAACATATAACCATAAGGGCAAAAAAAACCGTATCAGATGTCTTCCCGAAGAGATGTACCGCGGACAACGCACACTTTGATCCCCCGCTTCTGCACGGCAGTACAGTCAACCAGTATAGTCAGGAGGCGCGATAAGGATGCAAGGGCCTTGGACGCCCATTTCGAAGGTTTTCGAGCGGGGCGCGGCCAGCGAAAGCGGCGAAGGATGGACCGAGGAGGCAAGGACGCAAGGGTACCCTTGGGAAGGTTGCCCATCCTTACTATTCGGGTTGACTGTACGTCACAGACCGCTCAAGATTGGCCCCTGGACCCCTCCCGGGGCCCAAATCCCCCAGCTGCGCGGGCGCCGTGGCGACGAGGGCCTCCGGAGGCGCCACGGCCCCCCGAGGCGAAGAGACGCCGACGCCGTCGACGACTTAGTTCAAGGGCCACTGGGAAATCAGTGTCCCGGGCCTCCTCAGACCCTATCGGCGGTCATCTTGGCCTCTACACATGACAGCGCCAAGCGAGTCTGATGCCCGCGGTTCCTGTCGAAGCGCGCCGCCAAGGATGTGTGCACCTCCGGCTCAGAAGTCAACGTCGGCCCCCGCACCCGTCCGGGCGTGCACCCCGGCCAGAACTCTGGCGGGAAAGCCCGGCCGCGGCGACGACGGGCCGGCGGAGGACCCAGACAAGGCGGCGGGGGCCTCCGCAAAACAGCCCTGCGGTGCGAGGCTGCCAAGAGTGTAGCATGGGACGCACAAGGACATACTGGTGCTGTATGTGATCCTTGGAGGTGTGCGTCCGACCGAATCTAGCAATTTTGTAATCAGTATGTCGTTTCCCGAGCGGTATGGCTAGAAAGCGCCCGCCACAGAGCTTATACTATAAGCTTTCTCGGCGCGCGCGTCGCCCCTGGGGGGCGGATCACACACGGTATTTGTATGTCTGTGTGACGCCGACAGCATCGCGAGAAGCCACGACCAGAGCCCCAGACCCTATCTCTCCACTGCATCTCTCGAGCCGGATCGAGGCGTGCTGGCCCCAGGGCACCAGGCTGGACGATCACGCCCAGTGACAGAGTGGCACCGCCCGAGCCCCAGGGAGCCTCGATCCTCGAATCCGCCGCCGTCGAACGGCGTTGGCCGCCGTCGAACGGCGTTGTCGTCGTCGTCGTCGTCGTCGTCGAGGATGAGGAGCAGGAGGAGGAGGAGGAGGAGGAGGAGGAGGAGGACGAGGAGGAGGAGGAGGAGCAGGAGGAGGAGGAGGAGGAGCAGGAGGAGGAGGAGGAGGAGCACGAGGAGGAGGAGGCGGGGAGGTATGGGCGGAGGCGGCAAAAAAAAATGCAAAAAAAATAGGCAAAGGGGTGGCCAGCCCCGCTCTCCTCCAGCCGCGCCGACCAGCGGGTTGGCAGCTACGCGCCGCCCTCCTGGCCGCCCATCTTGCCCACCGAAGGCGCGGCGCCTCTCGCCGGGGCAGGCGTGCACGCGCGCCCCCCGGTGGCCCCTCGCGGCAGGCCTCCGCCACCGCTCGGGGGGGGGGCTCTCGCGAGAGGCTGTCGGGAGGCCGTCGCGAGAGGGCCGTCGCGAGAGGGCTTTCGCGGGGCTTCCGGAGGCGCTCCGAAAGCTTTCGGGAGGCTTGCTGCACAACGGCCTGCGGAGCCTGCGCTTGAGGCTTAGAGCGAGGCGTCCAGAGGCGTTCGGGCAGCTTCTGGAGGCTTCTGAAGATTCTCGGAGGCTCTCGGGTGCTTCTGAAAGCTTCCCGATCGAAGCGTCCAGAAACTTTTGAAGGGTTTCAGAGGCTGCCCGGGGCTTCCCCAGGATTCTGGAGTCTTCCGAAGCTTTCGGAGGCTTTAGCTCGTCCACGTCGTTGTCATCGTCGCCGTCGTCGTCGTCGTCGTCGACCTTCCGCACCTTCCGCGCGGCACACGGCCGCGGCCGCCGAAAGGCCGTGCCGTGGCGAGCCGTCGTTGGGGACACCAAAAGGTACCGATACCGCTACACGCTACACCCTGGACCTCTCCTGGGGTGCGTTCTGACCAGGATTTCGGGGCGAATCCAGCGGTGGCGACGGGGGCCTCCCAGGAGGCCCAAGAAGGGGACAACGAGGGAAGTGTGGCGGTCTGGGTACCTTTTCCTCCTCTGAGTCGTTGTCGTCGCCGCCGCCATCGCCGCCGTCGTCAATCGAGCCACGAAAAGAAACAGGTCTTACGCACGATGGCATAGCGACCCTCCACGGTGGCTCAGGCGGGCCGCCAGCGCGGCACGCTGCATTGGAAGCGAGAGCGCTTTCGCGCGACCTTACGTGGGCAGTGTACGTGCGAATGTCCGCGCAGTCGAACCCGTTTGTCTGCGTCGCTCAGTTGTCGCCACCGACGTCGCCGCCGACGACGACAACGAGGCTTCAAGATTTCGCAAGCTCAACTATATTCTGAACTTGTCGGAGGCCTTCGGAAGGTTGCTGCAGGTCTCCCGGCATCTCGAAGCAACTCTGGAAGTTCTCGGATGCTCCCGGAAGCTCGGAGCAGGATGAGGATCTGTTGTCCTCGCGCGCCAAGTGACGCGGCAAGCCCCACAGCCAGGACAGCGGTTTCATCCCGACTCCTTCTTGACGGTCTCAGCTCCGGGCCTGGAGAAAGCCGACGAGGGGCCTCCCTCGGGCCCAGGACGGCCCCCGAGCGGCCAAGAATCTCGACCGTCGAACCTCGACATGGCCGATACGCCCACACGCAGGCCTGTGGCCCTCCTGCCCGACCTCGGGACGTGCCGCCGGACTGGCGCCTCGGTGCGTCCTGACTTTCGCTCCGTCTTGAGCGTGGGGCCACCGTGTTGAGCTCGACTTTCGTTCCGTCTAGACTTTCGCTCCGTCCTGACTTTCGCTCCGTCTTGAGTGCGGGCGCCGTTTCGAGCATGGGGCGCCGCCGAATACTTGGACACGCTGGCACAGGATGCGGGGCGACCAGAGGGTCCGTCATGCATAGTGCCATCACCGACGCTCACAGGAGGGAAGAAAAGGCAACAGCAGGTGGCGGTATCCGAACCCTACCCCACCAACCATCGATCCTCCTGAATCGATGGGAGGTGGGGGTACAGTCGAGGCGGGGGTACATTTTAACTTATGGATACAAGGGGCCTCGTTCCTTATTTAGGGTTCCTTAGGTCAACGCCCCGACTGTAGGGTCCCGACTTCGCCACGCGCTCGACAAATACCGAACCCTACCCGGAGACCCCCGCCGCCCATCAAGCTGCCTATGGCTGCCCGAATCGCTGACCGGCGAGGGCCGGGCTCGGACTTTTCAACGGCGAAGCGGGGGGATACAGCGGAGGCCAGTCCAGAAGAAACCGTCCACAAGAAACCCAACCCTGAGACCCCAGGACGTCCACGGAGTTTGGGCGTGGGAGCGTCGCGCTTTCCACAGCATGCCCATCGAAACCCAAGGAACCCAGGGCACCCTGGAGGCAAGCAGGGTGTTTCTTGGCATGGGCCTCGACTGCAGCAGAGGGGCATGAGCGGATAAGCCCGTGCAGCTTGTTTCTCCGGCGTTTTCCGGCGCCAGAGGCATCGAGGAAACAACGCCCGCGGCGCGCCGGAGCTGGAACCAGCTCCGCGCCGCAGCTTCTTCGCACACCCTCCTGCTCTGTGTTGGGTCGGACATGTCCTCCTACAGGCGGATTTTGGTGAAGAAAAAGAAAAATCACAAATTATCAAAAAATGATCAGAGATCTTCGAACAAGACAGTCGACCAAATCGTCTCCAGACTATCCTTTGCCTATTTCTGAGTCCTCCTCCTGCAGAGGGCCATGCCCGGCCTCATCCCACACCGCGCCCGCCCCGCTGCCCGGGCCCCGCTGCCCGCGCCCCCGTTGCGCCCCTGGCGGCGGCGACCACGGCGGCGGCGACAGCGGCGGCAGGCTTCCGAGGAGGCAGGGCCTGGGCTCCCCGTGGGCCCGAGAGGCTCCTCCTGCGGCCCAGGAGTTCTGGGCTCCTCCTCCTGCTCCTCCTCCTGTTCCTCCTCCTCCTCCTCCTCCTCCTCCTCCTCCTCCTCCTCCTCCTCCTCCTCCTCTTCCTCCCCCTCCTCCTCCTCCCCCTCCTCTTCCTCCTCCCCCTCTCCATGCAACCACCTCCTCCCCCTCCCCACCTCCTTCCTCCATCTTCCTCCTCCTCCTCCTCCACCACCACTCTCCTCCCCCCCTCCCCCTCCTCCTCCGCCTCCTCCTCCTCCTCCTCCTCCTCCTCCTCCTCCTCCTCCTCCTCCTCCTCCTCCTCCTCCTCCCCCTCCTCATCCACATCGCGCCCCACGATGCGCGGATGCCTTCGCGCCCTCGCGTCGCCGTCCCGGAGAGGGGCGCCTCTCTAACAGCCGCGATGCGCAGAAAGCGCTGTAGCGCGGCTATCTTCGCGAAGCGATGCGCGAAGCGCGGTTATCTTCGCGCCCCCACAAATGACATGGCTGACCTGTCCGCCGTACGCCTTCCGGCGGCCAGCTGGGCACACCGAGGGCGGAGCGACAAGAGCAGCAGCAGCACAATCCGCAGAGGGGGGCCCTGTCGTCTACCCCGCGAGTGAGGCGCCATCCTGCCGTATCACCGCTCGCGCGCGTCGAGAGGGCGCCCCCGTGAGAGCATGTGAGAGCGCGAAGGAGTCTCGCGCCGAAGCATTGCGCTCACCAGCCGCGGGAGCTCGACGAGGAGAGCGCCAGGCTGAAGATCTCAAGGGCCTGGCAGCTACATGGCCAGTCTTGGGCGCAAAAGGTAGACCCGAAAACAAACGACACCACCCCACCAAAGGCCCTAGGGGGCTTAGCGTACACGAAAAAAATCTGGCGTGGGCTATTGCGTGGTACGCGCCACGGCCCCCGATGGGCCGTAGCGCAACATGGAGGGCCGCAGGTGGGGTGGTGTCGTTTGTTTTTTGGTCGACAAGGCACAAATCAGATGGCCCGGTGGCGTGTTCACGGACCGCCGCCGCGCTCTTCCAGCCCGCGCGTCCAGGGAGGAGACCGGAGGAGGAAAAGGCAGGCAGGAAGAGGCAGGGAACTCCAGGGAGGCAGGAGGAGGAAGCAGGGAGGCGGGTGATGGTGATGATGATGATGATGATGATGATGATGATGATGATGATGATGATAATGATGATGATGCTGCTCCTGCTGATGATGATGATGATGATGATGATGATGATCATGAGAATGATGTCGATGAGGAGAAGGATGACAATGGTAGTGACGAAGATAATAATGATACTACAAATAATAACAATAAGACTGACACTGGTAATGATGATGATGATGATGATGATGATGATGATGATGATGATGGCAATGATGATAATGATGATGATGATGATGATGATGATGATGATGATGATGATGGCAATGATGATAATGATGATGATGATGATGATGATGATGATGATGATGATGATGATGATGATGGAGATAATGATGATGGTAATGGTGATGGTGATGGTGATGATGATGACATGCTGATGATGATGATCATGATGGCGATGATGATGGTGATGACGGGGATGAGGATGATGATGATGATGATGATGATGATGATGATGACGATGATGATGGTAATGGTGAGGATGAAAACGATGAGGATGACGATGATGTTGACGATGTTGGGAATGATGATGATAGATGAAGATGATGATTATGATGCTGATGCTGCTGCTGATGATGGTAATGGAAATGATGATGGTGATGGTGGTGATGGTGATGATGATGACGATGAGGATAATGATCATGATGATGATGGTGATGGTGATGATGATGTTGATGAGGATGAGGATGAAGATGAGGATGAGGATGCGGATGATGATGATGCTGATGATGATGGTGGTGATGATGATGATGACGATGACGATGATGATGATGATGATGATGATGATGATGATGATGATGATGATGATGGTGGTGGTGGTGATGAGGAGGAGGAGGAGGAGGAGGAGGATAAGGAGGAAGAGAAGGAGGGGGAGGAGGAGGGGAGGAGGAGAAGGAGGGGGAGGAGGGAAAGGAGGAGGAGGAAAGAAAGAAGAAAGAGGAGGAAAATAGGGAGGGAAGGAGAGGAGGAGAGGAGCAATAGGAGAAGAGAAGGAGGAGGGGGGGGGGGAGGAGGAGGAGGAGGAGGAGGAGGAGGAGGAGGAGATGATGAGGAGGGAGGAGGGAAGCAGGCGGAAGGAGGAGGGGGAGGAGGAAGAGGGAGGAGGAGGGAGGACGAGTAGCAGGCGGAGAAGAAGGAGACAGGGTGAGGAGGAGGAGGAGGCGGAGGAGGCGGAGGAGGAGGAGGAGGAGGAGGAGGAGAAGCGAGGAGAAGCAAGGAGGAGGAGGCGGAGGAGGAAGAGGAGGAGGCAGGGAAGCGCAAGGGATGCGACCACCCTCCCGCCTGACTCGCCGCTGCCACCCCTGGAACTGCGCCCTCAGCCTGTCCGCTGGGGCGCAAAGTCGCCCTCGACGGGGCGGTCGCCGCGATCCCCCGACCGCTGCCGGCCTCGGCGGGCGCCGGCGAGGTCAGCAGCGTGGGGAGCGACACTGGCGGCTGCTCGCTGGCGGCATACATCGCCTGCCCGGAGGTCCACCTCCCAGCCTCCTCCTCCATCCTTCACCTCCTCCTCCTCTTCTTCTTATCATTGTGATTATTCTTACGATTACATGTATTATTATTCTTATGAACTTAACCGTATTCGCATTCTTAGTCTTAACATTATTATTCGTAGTACGACTCCTCTCATTATTTGCTTAAGTAGTGTTATTCTCACTATTGGTGTTATTATCATTATTCGTAGTAGTATTCGTAGTATGTGGATTAGTCGAATTATAGCTGTTATGTGTTACTCTTCTTCTGAATACCGCTAGTACTACAACTAGTAATCATAATACGATGGCTAGTAATACTACTACAAATCGGAAACGTACGAATGGCATACGAATAAAACAACAATTATAACACTACTATGATTGTTGTTGTTCCTCCGCCGTCTCCTCATACTCTTACATCCTCCTCTATCTTCCTCCATCCTCCTCCTCCTCCTCCTCCACCCTCCATCCTCCATCCTCCGTCCTCCATTTCCCATCCTCAATCCTTCATCCTCCATCCTCCATCCTCCTCCTCCTTTTCCTCCTCATCTTCCTCCTCCTTTTCCTCCTCCTTTTTTCTCCTCCTTTTCCTCCTCCTTTTCCTCCTGCATTTCCTCCTCCTCCTCCATCCTCCATCCTCCATCTTCCATCCTCCATCCTCCATCCTCCATCCTTCTCCTCCTCCTGCTCCTCTTTCTCCTCCTCCTCCTTCCTCCACCTCCTCCTCCACCTCCTCCCTACCTCCTCCTCCTCCTTAATCCCGCCTCTTCACTCTCTTCACTCCTCCTCCACCTCCACCACCTCCTCCTCCTCCTCCTCCTCCTCCTCCTCCTCCTCCTCCTCCTCCTGCCCCGAGGGGGCCTCACCCGTAGGGGGTGGGGTCGGGACCCCAGGGTCTTCCTGGCGCAGGCGGGGAGCGCTTGGCCCGAGGGGCGAAAAGCTCCCGCACCCGGTAGGGATGGCCGCCAAACCGCGGTCCCCTTCCCCCCGGGGGGTCGCTGGGTGCGCAGTCCCCAGCACGGTCGGGGGTCTCCCCCCCCAGCTCGCCGTGTTGGGGTCATGCCTGGCGGCTCGTCCTCTCCGTCGCGTCGTCGTCGTTGCCGCGGCGGTCGGGTTTGCTGAGCATACCGCTGGAGGTCCTCAACAGCCCGACTGCCGCGGCCCCGTTCCGCTCGGCCGGCCCGGCCCGCTGGCCGTGTGTGCGGGGCGCCGTGAGGTCCCTGGGCGGCCAATGCGCCGCCTAGGGCCCCGCGTGCGACAATGTCGTGGCCGCCCCATCGTGTGGGGCCCGTGGCTGTGGATGTCCAAAGAGAAATAATCCTCCTCCTCCTCCTCCTCCTCCTCCGCCTCCTCCTCCATCCGCATCTACCATCATTCCCCTCCCATATCTCCTCCTCCTCCTCCTCGTCCCCTCCTCGTCCATCCTCCTCCGGCCTCCTCCTCCTCCTTCCACCTCCTCCTCCCCCACCTCCACCTCCTCCACTGCTCCTCCTCCTCCTCCTCCTCCTCCTCTTCTCCCTCATCTCTCCTCTTCTCACTCTTCTCCTCATCTCCTCTTCTTACTTCCTCTTACTCCTCCTCCTTTTTCTCTCCTCCTGCGGCCACCCTCCTATCCTCCTTCCTCCTTCCTTCTTCCTCCTCCTCCTCCTCCTCCTCCTCCTCCTCCAGTTCCGCTAGTTCCTCAGAAGCGTGGTCGGCTTGACTAACCACGCCCGTTTGCTCAGGGCAGGATCCGCCTCGAAGTCGAGAGCCTTGCGTCACACCTCGGGGCCAGTCTTTAGCGTCTGCGCCACAGCACTCCCCAAGGCGCAGCCCGAGCGTTTAGGGCCTGCTCCGCAGCACCCCCCAAGGCCGCATCCCGACGCGAATTTAGGGTCTGCACCTCGCGCATTCCCCAAGGCCGCAGCCCGACACGAAGAGGCCTTCCAGTACCGACAACAACCTGCGGCCGACAGGCCGAGAGATGAGCGAGGCCTCGGCCTCAGTCGAACCACGCGTCCTCGAGCACCTCGAGGTCGTCCCCGCAAATCGTCGCATGGGAGTTGAAAGGACGAGTCCAAGTCCATCAGGGCCCCAGCCATTGTGAAGAACTCGTCCTTGCTGTTCTCGACGGCCGCTCCGTCCATGAAGCCAGCACGAATGACGGTCGCGACGCCTGCGGCGAACTGCACCAGCTCGGCGACGCCCTCGGGTGCGCTGGCGTCCACCGCCTTGCAACGAAGTGTGGCCTCTACGCTCGCGTGCACCGCCTTGCCACTACATCCGTACTGATCCTTGCCCTTGTTCTTGTCCTTGTTTTTGCCCTTGCCGCTGCCGCGGACAAAAGGCTGCACCAGGAGGGCCTCAACGTCGTGCTCGCCCGCGTCCTCACGCACGACATCACGCTGCCCAGAGGTGCTATGTCCCACCTCGTGGGTGCACCCGCGAGGGCCTCCACGCATGTCAAAGCGCTGCCCAGTCGTGCTACCTCCCACCTCGTGGGTGCACCCGCGAGGGCCACCCGCAGCTGCACTGCCAGGAAATCGACCAGTGTCGACGCGCTGCCCAGCCGTGCGACCTCCCACCATGTGGGTGCACTCGCGAGGGCCTCCTGGAGCTTCACCGCCAAGTACACCAGCAGCTCCCGCGTCGAGCTCGTCCTCGGGGCCGAAGTCCTGGTCCGCCAGTCCGCCCAACGCCTTCGGTCGCCGTTGTCGCCGCCCTCGACGACCATCATGTCCTCGATCTCCTGCGCGCGCTCGGGCGCCGGCAGGCGGGTCGCGCATCACCAGACGTCGTCGACGATCTGCTCCTCCGCCTGGCCGCCGTTGGGCCCGTGGCCGAGCAGTGGTCCTGGGGCCTCGCCAGCACCATCACCCCGACCAAGGTCAACACCAGCACCTCGAACGCGTCCGAAGTGAAATCCTGGGGCCACGCAAACACCATCACCCCGAACCAGCACAACACCTGCACCTCGACCGTGTCCAACATTCGTCAAGTCCACGTCGCTCACCGTGACCTCGCTGCGCACGGCGTCGCAGCCCATGGAGCCGATCTCCAAGCCCGTGTCGCTCACCATGCGCTCCCCCGCGGTCTTGTCGCACATCGTGTCGCCGCCCGTGGACCCGAGCTCCGACTGCGCGCCCCTATCCACGGACAGCTCCCCGATGAACCAATCCTGCGTGCCCGTCTCCGCGCTGATGCCGACCGCGGCCGTGCCGCCGACCAGCGCTCCCAGCATCGCGCCAGAGTTCGCTACCTCCGAGCCAGTCGACTGTGTCTCCGAGCTGATGCCGAGCTGTCCCGCCACCGCCGCGGAATCCGCGCCGATGGAGAAGCCGTCGTCCACCTGCTCCTCCTCCTCCTTCTATCGGCCGAGAAGGAGGAGGAGGAGGAGGAGGAGGAGGAGGAGGAGGAGGATGAGGAGGAGGAGGAGGAGGAGGAGGAGGAGGAGAGAGGAAGGCGGAGCAGGAGAAGGAGGGGAATTGGAGGAAGAGGGAGGAGGAGGGGGGGGAGGAGGGGGAGGAGGAGAGGAGGAGGCCTCGGCTCATCCTAAGAAGAGATCCCCCCTGTGCGCGCGTGAGTTCTCAGGCAGAATGGGTTCGTACACAAGTAACCCACACTTTATGCTTCGCTCCTGCTCAATGCGCCCAGCGGCGGGCACCCCAGGCAGCTCCGCGCGCCGCGGCCAGCCACGGCCACGTGGCGAAGCCCTCGTTGCCGCCGTGGCCACCTCAGCGCCACCGTTCGCCGTGTCCGAACGCCAAACGCCGCGTGGGCCTCATCCTCCTCCTCCCCTCCTCCACCTCCTCCTCCTCCTCCTCTTCCTCCTCCCCCCCTTTCCTGCTTCCTCCTCCTCCTCCTCCTTTCCTGCTTCCTCCTCCTCCTCCTCCTCCTCCTCGTTCGTTCGTTCGTTCGCAGCTTCAGGGCAGAGAGTGGAAGCCCGATCACAGAGGGTGGACGGCAGAAAGAAACTGATGCGGAGGGAGAGCGGCAGCGGCAGCGGAGCCAGCGGCAAGCAGCTACAAAAGGTTGAAATCCACGTGAGCAAGGTACTGCCCGTTACAGTCTGGCGTAGACTTGACCTTCCCCCTTGTTCGACGGTCCTTCCCTTTCGGTACTACAAGTTGCTGGCGCTGAGAAGCCCCCTCGTGGACTCAGCTAGTGCAGCGCATAGGATCACCCTATATCTGGACAGATAGAATTGGCCTTCCCTTGAAAAGGGTACTGGCATTGATGTGCGTCGTACACTCTAAATCCTATTTCAGTGAGGCATCGGCACCAGAGGTGGAGAACAACAAACAAATGCCAAACTATCCCAGCATCCTCGCTGTGTCCGGCCTGTTTTGTCGCATACAATACATTCCTCTCGTCTGTGTGTCCATGTACGGGTCTAGTGGCACGTAGTAGCGGCGCAGTGACGGGGGTATCTATTCATAACATGTGTTGTCCAGGTTGTAGTGTAGTCGTAGCCATTGTTCGTCCTCGTACGTCCACGTATGACCAGCGTTGGTCGGCACAAGTGGTTGTCGGAATCCCTCCTCATTTCCTTACGCAAGAGCCTGAACAGACTTTGTAGGTCGATTTTGCTTTCCTCTAAGACGTCGAGGGGGAACAGGCGTGACAAGTGTAGGTGTGGGGGGGCGGGGAATCAAAAAGCCAAGGAAACTTCCCCCAAGCTTCCTGGACAAAAGCTTTCCCCAATACCTGACAAGGCCCCTTGGGATACACTTTGGCGTAAGCCGTGTTCCAAACACCTGTTTCGTCGACCCCATTCGAGCACCAGATGTCCGTGGGGATGAGAACAGAGGGAGCCTTGACGACGGGCCTGAAGGGCATCTCCAAGGGCACCAATGTGGACCCCCCATGAGGCACGTGGGCTTTTTGGACACAGCCCTAAAGACATATTAATGGATCAGATGTTTGGACCGCCCCCGTTGTTTCAAGAGCTCTTTCGTTGGATCGATATACCAGGAACTGGACGCCTCAGGGGGGCTCCGTGGTTCCGCGGGATGATCAACCACTTGTGGTAAGGAAAGCCTCCAGCAGACAATCGCGAACTCAAGGGTGATACGAAGCAAACGATTTCCGAGTGCCAGATGTTCAGACTCTTTGGGGGAAACATAGGAAAGACCCCAGATATCAGATGCCAGCCTCAGGGGTCTCCTTCTCCTCCTCCTCCTGCTCCTCCTCCTCTTCCTCCCCCTCCTCCTCCCCCTCCTCCTCCTCCTCCTCCTCCTCCTCCTCCTCCTCCTCCTCCTCCTCCCTTTTTCGATTAGCCAGCACCACCACCTTCAGCATTTCAAAGGGGTGCTTCACCGGCCCCCTGGGTCGGGCCAAGCTGCTCCTGGCCATTTCTGGGCACAACACCCACTGCATCTGCAACACCCCAGGCCGTGGTCCAAAGCATCCCCCCGCTGCTGCTTCTTATCCTCTATCCTCGTCCCAAATCCTCCAGCCTGAGCACCCCCATCTCCCGACATCCTCCCACCTTCCCTCCTCTCTCCTCCATCCTCCTCCATCCTTCCTCCATCCTCCTCCATCCCTCCTCCATCCTTCCTCCTCCATCCTCCTTCCATCACCTCCTTCCTCCTCCCTTCTCCACTCCTCCTCCTCCTCCTCCTCCTCCTCCCCTACTCCTTCCTCATCATCCTCCTCCTGAATTCGCATCTACAATCCGTCCCCTCCTCCTCCTACATCCTCCACCTCCTCCTCTTCCTGCTCCTCCTCCTCCTCCTCCTCCTCCTCCTCCTCCTCCTCCTCCTCCCACACTTCCTGCTCCTCCTCCTCCTCCTCGCTCCCTTCCTCCTGCTCCTCCACCTCCTCCATCCTCCTCCTCCACCTCCCCTCCTCCTTCCTCTCCTTGGCCCACATTCGCAGGAGGAGGGAAACCTCCCACCACCCCCCTCCTCCTCCACGTCCTCGTCCTCGTCCTCATCCCTCCTCCTCTCCTCCTCCTCCTCCTCCTCCTCCTCCTCACCTCCTCCTCCATCCTCCAGCCTCCTCCTCCATTCGGAGCGCCTCTCGCGCAACACGGACGGACCCAGAGAACACCCCCCCCCGCCCCAGTCAGGGCGCGCCACCTTCGGAGGACCGACGCGCCAGGGCGCGGCCGCGGGCGCGGGCGCTGCCGACAGAGGCGGGGAGGGGTGCGCGTTCCGCGGGGGGGGCGGAGCTGCTGGAGCAGAAGGAGCTGGCGGCGCGCACGGATGGGGGCTGGCGCGAGGCTGCAGGCATCGTGCTGCGGGGCCCTTTCTGTCCACGGCGGGCCTCGGCACGGAGCGGCCCGAAAACAAGAGCCCATCCTGAACCCAAAAGCGGTTTCTGTTTTCGGCACCTCAAGCTGCAAGTCACCCAGCGTCGCACGTCCGCGCCCCGCGACTCGCGGCTATCTTCGCGCCCTCGCGCCGCCCCCCCCTCGCCCTGGAGAAAGGCAACGCGGTGAAAGCTACGCGGTGAACGCTGTGCGGTGTAAGCGCTGCTATGCGGTACAAGCTAATCTGTGTAAGCAACATCTTGTAACATGCCGTGTGCTGAGCTAGATGGTGAGAGCAATGCGGTGCCAGCCATGTGGTGCGAGCCGGGTGGTGAAAGCTGAACGCTATGAGGTGCAGGCTGTGTGGCGAGAGCTGTGCTGTGCAAGCTGTGCGATGAAAGCTACGTGGTGCAAGCCGTAGCGCGCAGGCTATTCGGTGCAAGCTGTGGTGTGGCGCGAGCTCTGTGGCGCGAGCCGCGCGACGCCACCGATGCGAGCCGCGCTGGCGTGTGCCAGACGGCGCCCACGAGGGCCCGCGGGCGGGCACCTCAGGCGAAGACCTCGGCACTCCCCCCCCACCCCCCCTGGCCATCGCTCGGGCGTCCATCCCCTGTGCAATTTTTTTCATCTCGCGCGTGGTTTTCTCGCCAAATGATCAAGGATTTGGGGGGCGGAAAGATGCGGATACGTGTTGTCCCCAGACCTCTCTTGGGGTGCGTTCTGACCAGAATTTCGAGGCGAATCCAGCGGTGACAACGAGGATTCCCCAGGAGGACCAGGAAAGGCCGAAAACGAGGGGGGACAACACGTATCCGTATCTTTTCCGCCCCCGAAGGATGCTCCTCGATGGCCCTCGCCGAAGGAAAACTGCACACGTCCGAGCGATGCCGAGACCCCCCCAGGCGCGGGGCGCCCGCGGGGCGCCCACGGGGCGGGCACCAGGCGAGACCTCGGCGTTGCCTCCCCCGGAGCGCGGGGCCGCCCGGCAGCCGGGCCTCCTCTCCTCCTCCTATCCTCCTCCTCTCCTCCTCCTCCTCCTCCTCCTCCTCTCCTCCTCGCCTCCTGCTCGTCCTCCCCCTCTCCCGCCTCCTCCTCCTCCTCCTCCTCCTCCTCCTCCTCCTCCTCCTCCACCTCCTCCTCCTCCTCCTCTCCTCCTCCTCCTCCCTCCTCCTCTCCTCCTCCTCCTCCTCCTCCTCCTCCTCCTCCTCCTCCATTCCTTTTCCTTATACATCACCAGCCGAAACCCCGGCATACCCCCATCCGATTCCGCAGGCACACGTCGTTCAGTTCCAATCGTGCTCATTTCTCCCATAAGTCAAACTTCGATGTCCAATGGAAGAGCTGAGCGAAAAGGGTTCCCTCTTCAGAGCCCCGACTCCGTACGCACACGTCGTTCACTTCCAATCGTGCTCACATTTCTGACTGTGCTCGTGTCTGATTGTTCCTGGCCCCACAGTGGCCAGGAAGAGGCCCAGGATAGAACAATCAGAAGTGAAAGCATCCTGCCCCCCCCCAAAAAAAATCAAAGAACTGTCGAAGAATTAGACATCAGCAATGTGTAGCCTTAGCGAGAACCCCTGAGTGCAGGCGCCGCTTGGAGAAAAGCATCGGCCCCCCCCCCCGTCGAGGCCGAACTCATCGCGCCGCCCCCTCCGCACGTTGGATTATCATTTTTGTTTTGCATCCTGCACGATCGTGCGTCCCCCATGCACTAAGAAATTCCATCCCAGCCAAGCGGGTACCATCTCTGGCCCCCCCCCATGTCCCTACCCTCGAAAAATCA
>CAUYUJ010016827.1:55000-60000 GCA_963575745.1 Prorocentrum cordatum | reverse complement strand
CCAGGTGGCGCCCAAGCTCGGGCCAGCCAGAGCACCGTCGGAGGGCACCCTCTGATGCCAGACGGGGACGAGGAGGGAGAAGAAGGAGGAGGAGGAGGACGAGGAGGAGGAGGAGGAGGAGGAGGAGGAGGAGGAAGAGGAGGAGGAGGAGGAGGAGGAGGAGGAGGAGGAGGAGGAGGACGAGGAGGAGCAGGAGGAGGAGGAGGCTAGACAATACCTGAAAAGGTCGTGCAACTGAATTCGGGACCCGCTCAGGATCCTTCCTTAGCGTAGGCCGGACCTGGAGGTGCCAGGTTCTGCCCACGCCGACCTGCGCCCCAGGCATTCGTCTCCAGGCCGAAGGCGGGGTCGATCTCCGCCGCGAGGGTGGCGAAAAGCTGGGCGCAGTCGCGGGCGCGAGCTGCCTCAGCTGCCGCCTCGGAGCCCTCCTCAAGGAAAAATTCGCCGACGATGTCGTGCTCGACGCCAGGGTCGTGGTCGGCCATCAGCACCTGCCCAATGCGGTGGTCGCCGCCCTAGAAGCCCGCCTTGGCCTCCTCAGTGGCGGCGGCCAGCTGAACCTCGAGAAGGACGAGGTGGTCGGCGGCAGCAGCGAGCCCGTCGTGCATCGCCTGATCCACCTCTGCGCCGTCGTTCTGCGCGGTGACGATCGCGAGCGCGACCGTGTTCAGCCGCTCCGTGGCGCCAAGGAGGAGGCCCTCCAGCTCGGTGACCTTGTCCTGGACATCCAACGGCTCCGGCCCCGCCATCTCACCGGCCAGCGGCGTCTGCGGCACCGTCTCGGCCCCCTCGCACTGGCCCTCGATGGTGACGAAATGCACATCAGCGATGCTCTCGGTGCTGTTGCCTACCTCCTCGACGGGCTCCTCATCCTGCACCCCCAGCGCGCCCAGCAGCAGGCCGACGGGGTCGGCCACAGCAGCGGGGCAGAAAGGCTGGGCGGTCGAACGCAGCGGCGTCCGTGCCCCAGGCTGCGGGGCGCAGCGGCGGCCCCTCCCGTGGCCCAGCCGCGGGCCTTTCTGCGCCTTGCGAAGCGCAGCGGGCCCGCCGATGCGATGGAGGCGACCGCGGGCGCCTCCGCGTGGAGCGCGACGTTCCGCCGAAGAACAGCCAGCCAATCGGGCGTCTCGCCGCGGACCAGCGCGCTGAGCGCTGGCAGCAAGGCCGTCACATAATCCCCAACGATGAGCTCAAGCGCAGCTGCCCCCTCTCGCAACTCGACCTCCTTCATCTGAAGCTCGGCCTTGGCCGCCGAAAAGCCCGCGTCGACGGACTCCAACGCGCGCCGCCGTGCCGCTGTCCGGGCAGCTCTGGATCGCCGCGCCGGTGCTCCAGCACTGGAATCGCCACCCGGGGGCAGCTCCGCCCGCGCCATGATGCCTAAGCACGTTTGAGCCAGCGGGACCGCACGCGGCTGAGCCAAAATGGCTACGGAGGAGGAGGAGGAGGGGGAGGAGGAGGAGGAGGAGGAGGAGGAGGAGGAGGAGGAGGAGGAGGAGGAGGAGGAGGAGGATGATGATGATGAGGAGGAGGAGGAGGAAGAGGAGGAGGAGGAGGAGGAGAAGGAGGAGGAAATATGGGGAGCCCTTGCGCGGACGACTGCTGCGCGGACACGGGCGCGCGGCGGTGGAGCCTCGCTCAGCAAGTCCAGGGCCTTGAAGGCATACAGGCGGTCGACGACGCGGTCGCACGGGTCCTGCCGGGGGAGGGGGCGCGCTCTGCAAGCGTTCTCCTCCCCGATTCCACCGCTTGGCCCGCCAGCGTTTGCGCGGCCCCCAGGCAGCGCGCGCCTCTTGGCCCCGGGCGCAGCTCCCAGAGGGCCTGGCAAGCTTCCAGGCAAACCTTCGCAGACCCGTCCCCAAACACCCCCCCCCGAGCAACTCGAGGCGAAGATTTGTTTCGCCGCTTTCGGCCTCCGGGGGTCGTCTCTGACCCGCGGGCGCCGTCAGAACGCGATATGGGATGGAGAAAACGACCCCAGGGAAGATATCCAGAGCTCCAGGAACACCGTACTGAAATATCAAGATGTCGGATCTCTGGGGGGGGGGGGGCTCCTCTTCCTGGAAGTCCCTGGAGGTCCCTGGTGGCCCCGGGGAAATCTCCAGAGGTCGCCAGAGCCCTCGGCAGTGTTGTTCGGTGCCAGTCTGTGCCATGCTGCGATATGCCGTCATGTCGCGCCAGGCTGCGCCATGCTTTCCTGTGCTGTGCCATGTTACGCCGCGTCGCATGGCGCCGCATTGCCACGTCAAGCTAGGCAGCAGCATGCTTCGCGTTGCAGGACGCCCCATTGCGTTGCACCTCACTGCGTAGCATTTCACGTGCATTCCTTCAGCAGAAATGACATCCTCCCGCTCCGCGCAGGCGAAAGGCCGTCGGGCAGAGGCTGCGGCCAGCTCGCGCGGGCGGGACCCACAAGGGCCAAGCTCCGACGCGCGGGCCAGGCGGCGCCGCTCAGAGGAAGAGGATCCTCTTGCTGCCCACGGGCAGCATCAGAGTCGCGCCCGTATCATCTCAAAACGTGGGCGCCCAGAGCGCTCTCGCCCCGACGCTTCTTGGGCATGAGATCCCGCGCGGCGGCACCGTCTCAGGGGCCCGAGGCGGGCTCCCCGGGCCTTGGGAAGCCCGCTTTGGGCTCCCCGAGGCTTGGGGAGCCCACGTGGTTCCAGAGCTTGTGCCTAGGGCACAAACTCTGGAAAAGCATGGGCCGGCCTGACTTCGTCTGGACGCCGTCGGCGCCGAGAGGCAAAGACGCCGCCGCCGCCGCCGCCGCCGCCCAGGCCCCGCTCCGAGCACCTCCTGGAGTCCGTCCTGGCCGACGTCGCGAGGCCGGGTCCAGCCGGGGCGGCCACAACCTGCAGCGAGACGACCCGCAAACCTGCCAAAGGACGCCGTCGACATCGTCGCCTATGTCTCCGCGCCGAAAGAAATGCGGTCCTCGGCTCGGGAATCCAAACTCGACCCCCAGAAGAGTCCTGATTCGGCCTGGGGAGAACCGAAGGAAACCTCCAATCCTTTCGCGCAGACCCCCTCCCCCCATCACCCCGCGCAGCAGTCGCGCAGCGGGATGCCAGCAGTCGCGTCGCGGCTGCGACGCCGCCAGGAGAATACCGTGACCCTTAAAAAAAACATGAATATTATGAGGAAATCTGGTGTTTTTTTTCAGAGGAAAGAAACATGACATAAACATTAATTTTCAGAGGTCCGCGCGGATTTCTTGGATCTGCGCTGGACCCCCCTCCCTGGCGCGCGGAGCGCGCCATGGGCGGCGCCGGAGGCGCCGCCAGGGGGTCCCAGCGCGGATCCAAGAAATCCGCGCGGAGCGCCAAAAGTTGATGCTGATGGCGTTTCCCCTTCTGTGATTTTGGGCACCCGAAGAATTTCCTGATGCCCCCCTGGGGCCCGTCCTGTGGCGCGCTCCCGCCAGAAATTTCGAGGGCAGCCCCGCCGCGGCGACGAGGAGCCCTCGGGGGGACCAGCAAGGGCGGACAGCACAGCAGCGGCAGCCTCGGCACTGGAACCCGCCGCCGTCGAACGCCGACGTCGTCGAACGGCGTCGCATCGAGTCAAGGGAGGAGGAGCCACCCCGACCCCCAGTGGACGTTTACGAGTCGGCACATCAAGCAAGAAGACGGCCTGCCATCTGGTGCCCCACGGAAACTTCGTGTCCCCCGAGGCCAAAATACCTACAGAAGCGCTGGGGCATCTTGGGGCCCTCAAAGATCAACGAAGAACTTGTCCCACGACTCTGCGGAGAAAGCGCTTCTCTCGCATGTGTCGGCGGCCCTATGCGCTTACCCAGGCGGACCTGTCTCCTTGGATCTTTTCCTTGGACGCGTCTGCTCAGAGAGGCTTCGGTTTGTACAGTCGATGCGTTGGCCTAAGGAACCCTAAATAAGGAACGAGGCGCCTTTTTCCAGAAGTTCGACCTCGATTTCCCACCTAAAACCTCGGGAAAACCCGAGGCAAACTTTGAAACAATCAAGGAACACCGAGCCCCTCCGCAACGAAAAGGGTTCCTTCCTCGGCGCCCCGACGGTATGGGCGCTTCCTGTGAGGGTGCTCCGCCCGCCAGGAAGGACGCGGGTCCCGACCGAAGCGGGCCCTGACCCCCCGGGGCTTCCTCAGGGGGGCCGCCCCTTCGCCCCGAACCTCGCTGCCTGGCGGCCCTGGCGGGCCCAGGAAGCGCCCCGAGAGGCCAAAATCGGGGCTGGACAGACCTCCCTTTAGCAAAACGTGGTTTAGTGAAAACGACCTGAGGCCCAAACCTGGCGGGCGCGAGCCTGGAAAATGACGGCCGCGGCGCCCTCTCGAGAACCGGCAACGGACAATGCACTAATCGACGTGTCACTGTTGGGGGGTCTGTCCGCCCCCGACAAAAGCTGAGTGACAACTCCGGACCCCTGTCCCTGAAGAAGCCCTATGCCTGGAATTGGTACGGAGAGGATGGGCACGACGCCCCACAGCAAACGTTGAGCCCACACCATCAGCGGCCGCTGTGGGGCAGGCGGCTCCTTGTCCGAAAAGGGACAACGTCCGCGGCGACGCCGACGACGAGCCCTGCTCCAAATTGGTAGGAACGGAATTGCTGTCGGTCTTTGCCCCAGTCCTTTCCGCACCGATATCGATCGTGCCGACCTTTCCTTCATGGCGCATTTCCGCCCTCTACCGAGAGGCCGCGGACGGAAAACAACTCAGAACCCTTATCTCCCCCAGGTCCCCTAACTTCGGGCATCACGCCCCGAGATGCGAGGCGCAGGCTTATCCTCGCGCCCGGGCATCCTTCCGCACCGACTTCGATCCTGCCTACCCCGCTGGGCGGGCGTCCTCCACGTGCTCGAGGTCCTCTCGCGGCGGGCGCCGCGCCGGAAGGCAGAACGCCGTCGTCCGTCGTGGTCGTCGCCGTGCGCCGCCGAGGCCGCCCTCCGTCGTCGTCGTCGTCGTCGTCGTCGTCGTCGTCGGCGGCGGCGGCGGCGGCGGCGGAGGCAGCGGAAGGCCGCCAC
>CAUYUJ010016827.1:40000-52500 GCA_963575745.1 Prorocentrum cordatum | reverse complement strand
CACCCGTTGCTTTGGGGGGGCCGCCTGAGGCGACGGGGCCCGCCTCTCGGGGGGGCGGTCCCCGAGCCTCGCTAGCAGGGGGACCCTGCCTCGGCTTAGGCCTTTGAACTGCTGCAGGCGGAGGGGAGCTGCCTCTCTTTGGGCGCGCCCCCCGCCGCTGAGAGCCCACCCACCCTCGCCCCCTCGCTTCCCCCCCCCTCCTCCCCAGGCGGCAAGAAGAGAGACAAAAAAAGAAGGGCGGCCTTGGGCGTCTCCCTGGCGTGTCTCGGCAATATGGATACACGGCCGCACTGGCCCATGCGCTGAGTGCTGTGCTGCCGAGCCCCCACTGCGGGAGTGGGGGAAAAAACAGGAGAGCAAGGCCTGATGCAATCGGCTCTCTACTGCCCTATGCCCCAGCCTGCCGCTGCTGCTGCCCTTGGCGACGAGAGCCTCACGTCCCTGCTCTGCGCGGCGCCGTCGGCCTTAGTAGCTGCGGCTGGGGAGCAAACCTCACCGCACAACACCACGCCGCGGTTCTCCCAGCCCTGCACGCTCTTGCTCGGACTTGGGCATGGCGGCCTGCGAGCGGGCTGGAGGTAGTCCTTGATCTCCATCTCCGCCTCCTCCGCCGTCGCCCTCTGTGGGTCAAAGGAGGCCTCGTCGTAGGCGTAGCCATGCGGGCCCTTGGTCCAGCGAGTGTAAATGTGGTCGATCTCGTCGATCTGGCGCCTGGTGTAGTCAAGCTCCCGTGGCATCGGCCCGTGCATCATTTTGCCGAGCTTGTCATCAGTGATGCCGATGGCGCCCCTCACCGCGCTGATGGCGCTGTTGATGTCGTGCAGCTGCTCATTGAGGTAGTGCTTCGCTTGGCTGCGCTCTGCTTCTTCATGTGGATTGAGGCTCCTTGCGTTCATGCGGCCGAGAGTAGTCACCACCTTCTCTCTCTGCTTGTGGAGAGCGTGGAGGGCCTTCTCGCTGTGCTCGGTCGCCATCTTGAACGCGTCGGCGGTGCTCTGGAGTGTGTTGTGCGCGATCTCCAGTCTGTACGCCGCCGTGCCCGCGACCTGGTCGACCACTCCTCCCGAGCCCCCTCTGTCATGCGGCTTCTGCACTATCGTGGGCTGCATGAGCTCGGCCTCATCAGCAACTGGCTGCTGCTCCAGCGCCCCCTTCTCCGCCATGTTCGCCTGCGCCGCCATCGCTGCTCTGGTCGTGCGCCCGCGGGGAACGCAAGCTCTGAACGTGGGCGGAGTATCCGCCAACAGTAGATAAGGAGGCCGCGAAGATGCTCGAGTCGTAAATGTCCGCTGGTAGTATGTCGGGCTGTGTACTGATCCTCGTTTTACCTTAGTTGTCCCAGCCTACTGTTGTTCACTTTAGATATTGTAGCAGTTTCCTTAGTTCCCAGTAGTTGGAGCAGTAAGGAACCGTAGTAGGGCCTTGGTGTGAGAGTAGGCGTAGGCTCGGTCGTTCGCTGCAGTCGGTATCCTGTGCCTGTCCTTAGTGTGCAAATCTTACTCACTCTATCCGCAGAGGGTCGAGGGAGGTAGCAGCTATGATGACTAAGGCGGACTAAGGCTGGATGTAACTGAGCGGAGGAAGGGAGGTCGAACCGTGGTCGGATCACAATCGCATGGCTGTGCTGAAAGTTGTGGTGTGATAGTTCCCTGTGTATGCTGTCCACTTTGTAGTACGCAGTGCAGTGTGTACCCTGTATCATGTACTGTCGTTCTGTTGTACGCGGTCCGGTACGAGGTCGCAGATACGTCGGCTCCGAGCGGGCATCCGCGATACTGTCTGACAGACGAGCCCCGACTGCGAGTGGAACTAGTAGAGAGCTGATTGCCTGAGAAATAGTAAGTTGGAAGTAGGAGTTGGCGGGAGGAGGGGGCGTAGGTGGTGGGAGCCCGTGTAATAGTCGGGTGACGGCTGGATAAGTAGAGAGTCCGCCGTCCCCCTCATTTTTTTGCCATAGGCTGGTAGTAGTCCCTTGGCCGTAGGTCCCGATAGTATGTAGCCATCCGATACAGGTAGGCCATCTGGCCTCCGTGTTGTTCGGCCTGGCTCCTGAGACTCGTCATACGAACAAGGTCTGTACTGATCTGCTGTGCGATTTTTTCCTCTCGAGTGACTGGCGGTGATGATGGTGGCCAGGCACGAGGGCGCCCCGTGGAGTTGAGGCGTGACTCGGGAGCGCTGCTCGACAACGAGCTGCAGGCGCCGCTGGGCTGCGGGCCTGGTGGAGACTGGAGGAGGGGTTGGGCGCCCGAGTTATCCGGGGTAACTCGGGTCCGGGGTAACTCGGGTTTGGATTCCCGAAAAAGGAACCCGAGTTAGCCCTGACCCGAATTACCCCTGATGATTCGGGGCTCTGGACGCCCGAGTTATCCGGGGTAACTCGGGTCCGGGGTAACTCGGGTTTGGATTCCCGAAAAAGGAACCCGAGTTAGCCCTGACCCGAGTTACCCCTGATGATTCGGGGCTCTGGACGCCCGAGTTATCCGGGGTAACTCGGGTCGGGTCTTGGATTCCCGAAAAAGGAACCCGAGTTAGCCCTGACCCGAGTTACCCCTGATGATTGGGGCTCTGGACGCCCGAGTTATCCGGGGTAACTCGGGTCCGGGGTAAAAATTCCCGAAAAAGGAACCCGAGTTAGCCCTGACCCGAGTTACCCCTGATGATGTGGGGCTCTGGACGCCCGAATTATCCGGGGTAACTCGGGTCCGGGGTAACTCGGGTTTGGATTCCCGAAAAAGGAACCCGAGTTAGCCCTGACCCGAGTTACCCCTGATGATGTGGGGCTCTGGACGCCCGAGTTATCCGGGGTAACTCGGGTCCGGGGTAACTCGGGTTTGGATTCCCGAAAAAGGAACCCGAGTTAGCCCTGACCCGAGTTACCCCTGATGATGTGGGGCTCTGGACGCCCGAGTTATCCGGGTAACTCGGGTCCGGGGTAACTCGGGTTTTGGATTCCCGAAAAAGGAACCCGAGTTAGCCCTGACCCGAGTTACCCCTGATGATTGGGGCTCTGGGCGCCCGAGTTATCCGGGGTAACTCGGGTCCGGGGTAACTCGGGTTTGGATTCCCGAAAAACGAACCCGAGTTATCCCTGACCCGAGTTACCCCTGATGATTCGGGGCTCTGGGCGCCCGAGTTATCCGGGGTAACTCGGGTCCGGGGTAACTCGGGTTTGGATTCCCGAAAAAAGGAACCCGAGTTAGCCCTGACCCGAGTTACCCCTGATGATTCGGGGCTCTGGACGCCCGAGTTATCCGGGGTAACTCGGGTCCGGGGTAACTCGGGTTTGGATTCCCGAAAAAGGAACCCGAGTTAGCCCTGACCCGAGTTACCCCTGATGAAGTGGGGCTCTGGACGCCCGAGTTATCCGGGGTAACTCGGGTCCGGGGTAACTCGGGCTTGGATTCCGAAAAAGGAACCCGAGTTAGCCCTGACCCGAGTTACCCCTGATGATTCGGGGCTCTGAAGGGGTCTTCGCGGAAGTGGAAAGATTTTAGGGGGCCACATGCGAGCCCTACCCCTACCCCCCACGACTTCTGAGGGGGAGGGTGGGATTCACTTCGCTCGGGAGCTCCCGAACGAAGTGAACCCCACCCTCGCCCTCAGAAATCGTGGGGGGTAGGGGTAGGGTTCGCATGTGGCCCCCGAGAGGCAGACACTGGGAGATCACTCCCCAATCAGTGCTTGCACTAAAGGGGTCTTCGCGGAAGTGGAAAGCTTTGGCGAAGACTTCCCGCCGATTTTTTGGTCGCACGCCGGGTTCCCGGGCTCCCGGTTCCCGGTTCCCGGGCTCCCGGTGATTGGTTCCGGGCCGACTTCGGTGGGTTCTGGGTTCCCGGGCGCCCGGGGTTCCCAGTCGACCACCTCAGCGAACACCCTCCACTGATTGGGGTCCTTCTCTGGTGTGATGTTCCCGCTGCGCGGCCGAGGCACTGTGGCTCCGCTTGTCGCGGCGGCGGCCCCTGCGGCACGCGACGCCTCGCCAGCCGCCAGCGTGCCGCTCTGCCTCGCGGGACGGCAGGAAGCTCGGAACGGCGACGCACGGGGACCGGAACATGGTTGAGCATGACGCGCCGAGGCGTCGTGGGGCCAGAGCCGGCGGCGTGACACGCCTGGCGTCATGTTGCTCCCACCGTACTTGAGGACGACATCCCAGAAGTAATTGCGAGCACCCAGAAAATTGTCGAAAGAGTGTCGAAACAGTGTCGGACGAGTGTCTCCCAGGGCCCGACACGTGGTACCTTTTTGGTGCTCGAAATACTTTCTGGTGATCAAGGCTAAAGTAGGTTGGAACATCATAAGCTTGGCGGAGGTTCCCATAGGTTCCCGTCCGTAGGCAGCCCGTTGAGTTGCTCAGGAGGGCGAGGCAGCAAGGAGGAGAACTGGCCTAGGCCACCCACCTTCGCGCACCGCGCCCCGCGGCGCGCGACGTGCCGATGCCCTTCGCGCCCTCGCGCCGCCGCCCTGGAGCAGGGCGCTTCTCCAGCCCGAGCCGCGACGCACGAAGCCGCGACCGGCTCCGCACACCCGGGGCGGACCTCGAAGGGCGGGGGGGGGGACGCCGGAGCGACGAAAAGAACATGGATTTACGCGAGATGGCATCGCGGCCTTACGCGGTGGCTTGCGCGGGCCGCCAGCGCGGCACGCCACATTGGAAACGAGGGCGCTCACGCGCGACCTTACGCGGGCAGCTCACACGCGAACGTCGGAGCAGTCGAACCCGTGTTCCTGCGTCGCGCAGGTGGGGTCGGAGGACCGCGCCGCATCGCCGATGCAACGGCGGTGCGCCGACGGCGATCGCCAGCCCCAGCTGCTCTGGCCCCACCGAAGGCAGCATGGAGTGGAGGAGGCCATGGGGAAGCGGGAGGGGGCGAAGGATTGGCAGCGAGCGCGGGGGGAAGTGAGAAGGGGCGGGCCTTCTCAGAAGGCTCGGAAGTCCCCCAGCCTTCTGAGAAGTCTTCTACGCCTCCCCGGAAGACAGAGCAAAACCTCTCAGAAGGCGCGAGGGCATTCTGAGATGTCACGCCGCCTTCTGAGGAGGCCTCCTCCTTCTCGCTCCCCCCCTCGCTCGCCGCCGAGAGGAGGTCGAGCTCGCACGCCCCCCCTATGCCGCGCCGGACCGCTCCACCGACGACCGCGGCCCCGCCGCCCGCAGCGAATCCGGGGCGAGAGGCGCGCGCGGCGCCTCAGCACAAGGGGGTCACGCGGGCGAGGCGCCCCCGGTCGCCTCGTAGAACCACGCCCCCGCGTCCCGCCACCAGTAGTGGCTCCCCGACGCCGGGTCCGAGTACTTGCACCACGCGCCGGGGCTCGCCTCCAGGAAGTGCTCCTGCGTGCTCTCGCACCACCACCAGTAGCCCTCCCCCGGCTCGCACCTGTCGATGATCCTCAGAGCGTGTGTCAGCGCCAGCGCGCGCTTACCCACCGCGGCCCTTCCAACGGCGCAAGCCGTGTGTTATGAGGGCCGACACCACGGGCTGCGAGCTATCGGCGGGGCTGAACAAGGTTAACGCACACAGGCACACACACACAGACACACACAGACACACACACACACAGACACACACACACACAGACACAGACACAGACACAGACACAGACACACAGACACACAGACACACAGACACACACACACGCACGCACACACACACGCACACACACACACGCACACACACGCACACACACACACACACACGCACACACACACACACACACGCACACACACGCACACACACACACACGCACACACACACGCACACACACACACACACACACGCACGCACGCACGCACGCACGCACGCACGCACACACACACACACACACACACACACACACACACACACACACACACACACACACACACACACACACACACTGGGCTAGCAACTGCCCTGAGGATCATCGAGCCTGTACCGGGTCCACGAGGGCCCCGCCGCGGCTGGGCGCGGAGCGCTCGCCGTCTCCGCCTCCGCCCGCACGGCCTCCTCACAGCGCGGCCGCGGCCCGTCCGGCTGCTGCGCCGAAGCGGACTCCGCGGCGGCGGCGGGCACGGGGCTGCCCCACGGGTCTGGCGGCCTGGCCTGCTCGGGGGTGCCGATCTCGAAGAAGGCGCAGCGCCCCTCCGAGGCCGGGCCGGCGGGCGCCGGGCCCTCAGCGCCGAGCTGGCGCCAGGAGTCGGGCGCCGCGTCCGTGGCGCCCTCCGTGGCCGCCGTGGAGGGCGTCGCGGCGCCGTGAGGCCCGGCAGCCACCCCGGCGGCCGCGTCGGGGGCCCCGCCGGGCGCGGCCGCGATCGCCTGCGTCGCCAGCTCCTCCCCGGCCGCCCGCGCCGCATCCTCCGCCTCCCAGGGCGCCCGCCGCGGGGGCGGCTCCAGCGTGCGCTTGTGTATCGCCCGCACCCAGAACTCGCCCTGCCAGCTCCGGAGCTCGAAGCGGGGCTTGCCGTGGGAGAGGCTGGCGTGGGCCGCCCAGGCCACGTCGGACTCGGTGTAGGGCTCCCAGGTCCGCAGGCGCAGCAGATCGCCCACGCGGCTCCAGCCCTCGCGGCCCTGCAGCTCGACGCCCCACTCGGGGGCCTTGTGCCGCAGGACCGCCGCCAGCTTGCGCGAGAGCAGCGACATCGCCTCCGCGTCTGCAGAGGAAGGGAAAACGGCGCAAAATCAAACCTGCGGGGCTCCGCGCGGGTTCCTTGGAGCGGCGTTGGACCCCTCTCCATGACGCGCGGAGCGCGCCATCGGTGCAGAAAGCGCTGCCAGGGCGGCTCAGCGTCGATGCAAGAAACCCGCGCCGAGCTCCAGAAGTTCATGTCTGAGCCGCTGTTCCTTCCTCGGGTCTGGGCACGCCTGCGTGCAGCCGACGCCCGGGACGGAGGGATGCAGCGCGCCGTGGCCCCACCGCTCCGCCGGGCCCCTCGCCCTCGGCCGGAGGTGCGGCCTGCGGCTCTGCGCCCTGCCGTCGCCCGCCTGGCACCGCCCGCGCGACGGCCGCCCGTCCCGCGACAGGCCCTTCAGCCGCTCGATGAGCCTGCTGGCCTCCTCGCCTGCGCCGCCAGCACCACCCGCCACGCCGTCGGGCGCCGCCGCCGGCTCCGCCCCGCCGTCGGGCGCCTCGGGCGGCTCCGCGCCCGGCGGCTCTGCGTCTGCGCCGCCGGCGCCGTCGCGCCGCGCCAGCCCGCCGCCCGGTGCGCCGTCGGACGCCGCGGGCGGCTCCGCGAGCGGCGCGGGCTGGGGCGGCTCCGCGCCCAGCGGAGCTGCAGGCGGGCGCTCCTGCGCGGCCCCAGCGGGCTGCAGCGCCGAGGGTGGCAGCGGCGGCAGCTCCGCGAGGTGCTGGGCTGCTTGCGTGCTGCTGGGGCGGCGGCCAGTGGGCCGCCCGGAGAACCACGGGGCCAAGGGACCCACCAAGCACACGTTTCGTGTCGCGAGCCCGGCGAGCGCGCAGGTCGGTCTCCTCCTCCTCCTCCTCCTCCTCCTCCTCCTCCTCCTCCTCCTCCTCCTCCTCCTCCTCCTCCTCCTCCTCCTGGTCAAGCAGCCAAGGCCCACTCAGCGGCGAATTAACCACCCGTCACGCCGACGAGAAGCGCAGCGCCCAAACGCAGCCGACGGCCCTGGCCGCTCTGGCGGCCCTCTCTGGCATCTGGTGGAGGGTCTGACCTGCGAGTGTCCGGAAACCCAAGGAGGGAGGCGGGGAGTTGCTGTTGCTGTTTTTATTGAGCAGCTGCTGGCTCTCTTCTTCGGGCCTCCGGAGGCCCGGCGGGGGCCAGACAGGCCCCCAGAATTGCAGTGGCGCGGGTCGATCTCAGCGCCCTGCCCTTCTATGTCATTTTGTGAGCCAGTGGCCCCAAGAAGCTCCCGACTTCTGCAGACTTCTGCCCCGGGAATATTTGTGAGCCCTGGGGCCATACAGCGGCCCCCGAGGGCCGAAACTTCAGGAAAACCCGCAGGCTGAAAAAATCAGATCGCCTGAGATCTGGGCCTGGCGCACGTGGACGCTGCGCTTGTCGGAGGAGGGCCTATTGAGACAACGGCGGCCCGAGAAATCACGGCGGCTCTCCCGCCCGGCCCGAATCCAGTCAAAGTCCCCGGGTCCATCCTGACCCGCTTGCCGACGCGGATCCAGCCGTGGCGACGAGAAGCCGCAAGACCCCTCGAGGCCCAGAAAGGACGAGAAACGCCAGGGATGAGGAGGGGAAGGAGCTGGAGGAGGAGGAGGAGGAGGAGGAGGAGGAGGAGGAGGAGGAGGAGGAGGAGGAGGAGGAAGAGGAGGAGGAGGAGGAGGAGGAGGAGGAGGAGGAGGAGGAGGAGGAGGGAGAGCCGCCGCTGCCCCAACCGAAGCTCCTCCGAGCTCGCCATGCTGGCCCCCGGGCCCCCTTCCGGGGAGCTCTCGGCTCTCGGGGCGGCCAGCGGGCCGCCGCATGGCGGTGCCGAGGGGCGGCGTCCTGGCCTCCGCGCCCTCGGCCGTGCCCTCCGCGGCGAGGCCCGCCCGCCCCGTCGCCGAGGGCGCCGCCTCGGCCGCGAGGTCCGGCGGGCCGGGCGCGAGGCTCGCCGCCGCCGCCATGGCGGCGCCCTGCAGGCGTTCCCCCCCCCCCCCGCGCCCGCGGGGCGGGCGCGGCCCTGCCGAGCACCCCCCGACGAATCGGCGGCGAGCGACGGGGGGGGAGGTGAGAAGGGGAAGGCCTTCTGAGAAAGTTGGGAAGTCCCCTGGCCTCCCGAGAAGTTTCGTGGAGCCTTCCCTGAAGACAAACAAAAACAAAGACTTCTCAGGAGGCGCGAGGGCTTCTGCGACGTCCCGCCGCCTTCTGAGAAGGCCCTCTCCTCCTCATTCCCCCCCTCCTCGCTCGTCGCCGACGAACGTGGCTGCGAAAGGGCTCCGGTCTGACCGCCTGCCTCTGCGCCTATATCAGGAGGGGAAAAAACACACAGGCACAATTAATCGGCGATTCCCAAGAAAATATAAGAAAATATGGGAAGTGGGGGGGAAGACAGAAACCCAGAAAATATGGGGAATCCTGTTATTTGTGTGTATTTATTTGCGTGTCCCAACTTGGGACACGCAAATAAATGCAAGGCCCCTTGACTCCCACGGCCCCTTGACTAATAGTGCCCCGGGGATGCGCGACGCGCGGTCGTCTTCGCTCCCTCGCGCGGTCGTCTTCGCGCTCTCGCGCCCCTCGCGCTGCCCCCGCCGCGAGGGAGGGCAGCCGCTGAGGCCCCGGCCGCGACGCGCGGGAGGCGCGGTGATCTTCGCGGCCCCCGCGGTCGACCTGGGCGGCCCAGGAGGGGCTGGGCCGGCGGAGGGGCCAGGACTGGGGCGGCGAGATCTGCGCGAGGAGGAGGAGGGAGGAGGAGGAGGAGGAGGAGGAGGAGGAGGAGGAGGAGGAGGGAGGAGGAGGAGAGGAGGAGGAGGAGGAGGAGGAGGAGGAGGAGGAGGAGGAGGAGGAGGAGAGGAGGAGGAGGAGGAGAGGAGGAGGAGGAGGAGGAGGAGAGGAGGGAGGAGGGAGGAGGAGGAGGAGGAGGAGGAGGAGGACCGATCGTTGACCGTGCAGATCGCACCTGAGCGACGATCAAAAACGGGTCTTCTTTGAGATGATATCATAGCGACCTTACGCCGCGACTCTCGCGGGCCACCTGCGCGGCACGCCACACTGAAGACGAGGGCGCTCACGCGCGGCCTTGCGCGGGCAGCCTGCGCGCCAACGTCGGCGAACCCAGCCCCATATCTTTTGGGCGTCGCTCCTCCCCCCTCCTCCCTCCTCCCTCCTGCCCCTGGCCAGGCCCGCCCTGGGGCCAGGAGCGGTGTGCACGCCGTCCTGGCCCGAGGAGGGGCCCGGCCAGGGGCAGCGGATCAGCATGCGCAGAGCTCGTCGACCGCAGGACGCCGGGCGGGCCTCCAGAGCGCGCGCGAGGCGACCTGCGGAGGCGGCCCACGCACTTGGGCTCACGTGTCGGGCCCAAGCGCGCCGCGCCACCGTAGGAAGAGGGGCCAGCGCAGGCCCAGGACACGTACATCAACGATGCTGCATCGCACCCTCCCGTCCTAGGCCAGAAGAGACCCTCTGCCGGCCAAAACACACAGAACACCCGAGGGTTCCCTCCCCAGGATGCACAAGAACATGCAACAAGCACGAAGAACATGAGGGTACCCTCCCCGAGCCAACCTCGACCTTACACCTCGGTCCGACTGTAATGACAAAATCATAACATCGCATGTCTGGGTCCTTTCAAAAGTCCCCTGCACGCAATTCTCATCGCCGCGGGGACCGCCCCCCCCCCCCCGGACGGTGAGCACCCCTATGGGCCTGGCATCCTGGCGAGAGCCCTCTGGAAAAGGATCGAATCTCCGTGTATATGTAAAAAAACAGGATTACTCACTGCGTGGAGTTTCCCATATGTGCATCTCATGTTTTATGTCATGACGTAGCGATCGTCTGTTCATGAACGCTTGACTATAATAGCGCGCCCACGTGGGCGACAGGGCCGACGAAGACGACTGAATCCTGATGCGAGTGGGTGAGTATGAGTCAGAGTGAGCTTTGAAACATCCTCAAAATCGCTCTGACGCCAAGGACGTTGGGCATGAAAACGAGCAAACCGCCCGAGACATCCCCACAAACTGGCCGCGAACGGGCCCGTGATATACCCCCTGGCGGCTCCCCTCAGGAATGCTGAAACCAGCGCCCCCGACGGAGACATCCTCCAAATCTGCTGTAGACGCAGACGATGTTGGGTTCGAAACAGGCAAGCCGCCTGAAACATCCCCACAAACTGGCCGCGAACGGGCCCGTGATATACCCCCTAGCGGCCTTCCTTAGGAGTGCTGAAACCAGCGCCCCGCCTGACACATCCTCAAAATCTGCTGTAATCGCAGACGATGTTGGGCACCGAAACGGGCAAACCGCCTGAAGCATCCCCACAAACTGGCCGCGAACGGGCCCGTGATATACCCCCTGGCGGCTTCCCTTAGGAGTGCTGAAACCAGCGCCCCGACTGTGACATCCTCCAAATCTGCTGTAATCGCAGACGAGGTGGGGCACCGAAACAGGCAAACCGCTTGAGACATCACCACAAACTGGCCGCGAACGGGCCCGTGATATACCCCCTGGCGGCTCCCCTTAGGAGTGCTGAAAGCAGCGCCCCGACTGTGACATCCTCCAAATCTGCTGTAATCGCAGACGATGTGGGGCACAGGAACAGGCAAACCGCTTGAGACATCCCTGCAAACTGGCAGCGAACGGGCCCGTGATATACCCCCTGGCGGCGCCCCTTAGGAGTGCTGAAACCAGCGCCCCGACGGAGACGTCCTCCAAATCTGCTGTACTCGCAGTGCTTGAGGTATCCCCACAGGCTGGCTGCGAATGGGCCCGTGATATACCCCCTGGCGGCTCCCCTTAGGAGTGCTGAAACCAGCGCCCCGCCTGAGACATCCTTTAAACCTGCTGTAGACGCAGACGATGTTGGGCACCGAAACAAGCAAACCGCCTGAGACATCCCCACAAACTTGCCGCGACCGGGCCCGTGGTATACCCCCTGGCGGCTCCCCCTAGGGGTGCTGAAGCCAGCGCCCCGCCTGAGACATCCTCCAAATCTACTCTGAAAGCAAAGGATGTGGGGCATGAAAACAAAAAAAACGCCTGAGACATCCCTACAACCTGGCCGCGAACGGGCCCGTGAAAACACCCCTGGCGGCTCCCCTTGCGAGTCTGAGTATGACTAGGTCTGAGTATGCGTAGGTCTCAGTCCGTGCGTTGAATAACTCAGACTAGGAGAAGGTCTGAGTATGTGTAGGTCTGATTATGAGTAAGTCTGTGTATGAGCAGGTCACGGAACGAGTCTGGGTATGAGTAAGTCTGGGTATGAAGGAGTCCCAGCATGAGTATGTCTGAATATGAGTCGGCCTGAGTAATTCAGACCATGAGAAAGTATGGATATGAGTAGGTCTGAGTATGAGCAAGTCTGTGTATGAGTAAGTTTGTGTATGAGTACGTCTGGGTATGAGTAAGTATGGGTTTGACTAAATCTGTGTATGAATAAGTCTGTGTATGTGCACGTGTCGGTATGAGTAAGTCTGAGTACGAGTAGGTCTGATTTGGGCGTACGTCTGAATGTGAGCAAATCTGCGTCTGAATAAGTCTGGGTAGCAGTAAGTCTGAATATGAGTAAGTCCGACAGGAGGGGAGGAGAAGACGAGGGAATCGGAGGCGTCCAAATAATAACAATAACCCCATCTTAGGATATGGGGTTCATACAATTCGTGCAAGTCCAAAGCGGCGCCCACGTGCGAATTGGAATCGTCCCCTCACAGTGTGGCAGACACACATACATACTTACAAACATACGTGCATGCATAATTACATACATACACACATGCATGCATGCATACATACAAACATACATGTGCACCCGTACAGTTATGCGCATGTATATATACATACTGATATACAGAGGTGTGGAGATATGTTGTCTGTATGCGTGCATGTACGTATGTTTGTATGTACGCACATACATACA
>CAUYUJ010016827.1:32500-37500 GCA_963575745.1 Prorocentrum cordatum | reverse complement strand
AACGCACTTATATCCGAGCACATCTCGGTACTCCTTGGTATTGTCTCGTAGTGCGCACTCGAAGGCAGAGATGGCGGCCAGCTCCAATGACACAGAGAAGATCGTGGTTCCAGACAATCTCATTGTCGAGGTCAACGTCCCAACACTCCTGAATCGACTCGATGGGAGACTGACGCTTAAACTTCTTCAGCTCTGCCTCCAATTGATTGATATGAAGCTGGTGCTTTGCCACTTGCTGAGAATTGCTCTCAGGAGGGCCATTGTCCCAAGCCGTCGACCGAGGTGGAGACTGCTGCTGCTACCAGGGAGGGCGCCCCGGAGGCGAAACAGGGACGAGATATCAGCCGAAGCAAGCACCCTTCGCGAGGCCGCAACTGAAACACTGATTGTTCTCATCGACGTTAAAAATGATGTGCCCGACTTGGGATGAATGCAGCACTTACATCACCATGTCTGCACCGTCGGCGCCATCGCTGCAGAGAAGAGGAAGGGCTCGCCACACTGCACCGTCGCCTGAGAACCTCTGCTGGTGCTGCTGAACCCCCGACGCTGTGGGACCCCTGAGAAAGCTGCAATTCTGCCGCCGACCAGCGGCACCCGTGCTCTGCAACTTGCACGAATATCGTGAATCCAAATGGCTACGGACGCACGAGGAGAAGGCTGAGTAGGAGGCATCGACCTACACGTAAACATATGTGCGACGCTGGAACGGTGCTCCAAGGGTCACGAGACGACGAAGAACAGGGAGCAGGAGGGCGACGAGGGGGGTGAGGAGGAGGAGGAGGAGGAGGAGGAGGAGGAGGAGGAGGAGGGAGGAGGAGGAGGAGGAGGAGGAGGGGAAGGGGGAGGGGGGAGGAGGAGGAGGAGGAGGAGGGAGGAGGAGGAGGAGGAGGAGGAGGGGAGGAGGAGGAGGAGGAGGAGGAGGAGGAAGGAGGAGGAGGAGGGGGAGGAGGAGGAGGAGGAGGAGGAGGAGGAGGAGGAGGAGGAGGAGGAGGGGAGGAGGAGGAGGAGGAGGAGGAGGAGGAGGAGGAGGAGGAGGAGGAGGAGGAGGAGGAGGAGGAGCCAGGGACGGCGGCGAGGCAGCGGCACGCCACTCTTTTTTTCGTTCCTTTGGTCGGCCGAGGCGGCCCGGCCCGGCCGGGGTCTGCCGCGCGCAGGGCCAGCCGGACCAGGGCTTAGACGTCGGCACTTCCGACTTTTCCTCCAACTTCTCCTCCTCCTCCTCCTCCTCCTCCTCCTCCTCCATGTTGCATGTTGCATGCTACTAGGGGGAGTCCGTGCACTCCACGGGCCCAACAGCGCGATCAGCAATGTGTGATCCGCTGGGCTGGTACTCCGAGGGCCCGCGCACAGTCCTCCTGCGATCGGGCAGCCAGGGAGCACGGCCACTGCTGCAGTCCTTGCGGCAGCAGTCCTCGAAGCATTCTGGACCTGGCCTTTTTCCCCGTGCTTGTGGGGGGGCGGCGAGGTTCTTTCAACTGTAAAGGCCTTGGTGGTTGAACCCCCCCCGCGCCTGCTACAAAAGGCAATCCCGCGGAGGACGTGGAGGTGCGGGAGGTGGGTCTCATGGAACACCTGGGCGTGATTAGGCTTGCACGGGGCATGAATCCAAGACTCCTTGGACCCGCGGATCTGATACTGAAAACGCACTTTGCACTGCAACCCTTCGGGAACCTCTTCTAGGATGCGCTGTGCGTGGCCCCACTTCTTGGAGGCCTTGACCCGCCCCCGTCTTCTTGGGAGATGGGGGCGGTGCGGGGGAAACCTCCCAGAACAACTCCTGGAAGGCGGCTAATCGGTTCTGGATAAGCGAGAGCTCGCGATCAGCATCTAAAGCTGGCTTGGCCACCTGATCTGAAAGCTGCACTCGTTCAGCAGCGTCACTTGCTATCTGGTCGGCAAGCTGGTTGGCCAAGTAGGCCCAGGGTTGCATGTTATAGCCCCAGAAATCTGACTCCGTGGGGTGCGACTTGGTCTTGTGAAACTCCATGGCCCCGTCGAAGCCCTGGTGGGCCTCCCAGAAATCTTGCCACATGTCATCGTTGCTCCTATGTCTCCACTGGGGCCCATTCAGGATTCCGCGGTAAACCTGGGCTGAATCTGTCACGATGGTTACCTGTTAGCTCACCTGCGAGGTTCTGGATGGCCTGAATCACCGCGTAGAGCTCCCTGCGGTTGATGGTCTACTTTCCTGGCAGGCCTCCTCGCGCCGTTCCTATGGTCTCCAGATCGGCGTCTTTCACTCCAACCCCCCCAGCCAACTCTCCTCAGCCTCGGGTCGTTGGGAAAACGTCCCCCATTAGCGTGCGTTGCTCCAGGTGTCCTGTCGTAAGGTCAGCTGGCTGCAGTCCTCGACCCCACTTCGCAGGGTATGAGGGAAACTGGTCAATAGCCTTCTGGACAAGGTGCTGGGAGTCGAGGATAGCATCATCCGTACTCCTCTGCAAAACTGGGCACGTCCAGACACGGTGAAGGCCGTCTTCAATCGGTGCTCCACACCTGGCACATCTGGCATCACTGGCATGGTTTACATTCATGAATCCGAGCGTTAGTCCAAGTCGATGCTTTCCCCAGGGCGCGCAGTGCTTTGGCACGGGTAGGCTGCTCATCTTTCCGAAGCTTTTTGCAGGTTCTGGAAGGCATCGATCCCATGCTCGGCGCCCCCTTCCAAGGTGAAAATGTGAAGCCCTTTTCCCAGGAAGGCGGCATGGGCCTTGAGGTCTCCAGGAACCAATTTATAGCGTTTCCCGCCAGGTAGAATCCACCCCCAGGGCCCCGCCAGGTACGCGTCGAAATCATGGAGGGTAGCGATCAGGGCGGAGAAGAGGGAGGCAATCTTGCTCCATCTCGTCCTGCCTGCCAAACGAGCAACGGTGGGAGTCCATCTCTTACCGAAGGCTCTGTGCAGCTCGGGATTCTGGTTGACCTAGTCGAACCAGGAGGTGGCAACTTGCAGTGGCAGGTAGTGCGCAGGATCCTCCTGCTGCTGGCCTCGAGCGGACAAGGCAAAACCTGCTGTCTTGCAACCGTACTTGGGAACATTTCCTAGCCCTCGAACGAGTCGCCCACGGACTTGCTTGAGAACCGACAGCGCGATGCGCTGCCCCCCCTGGCTCCAGAAGAGTTGCGGGCGGGCCCCCGCGCTGACCAACCTCCGACTTTTCTCGGTGGCCCCTGTGAGCCGGGCAATCCCATTGAGCCTCTGGGGCCCCGTCTTCGCGCGCCCCTTCCGAATCTCAAGTCGCCTGCGGAGCCCCATGGTGGTGTCCGGGCCGAGGCCCCCCCCTTGAATGCTGGTCTTCACCGCCCACCCCATCTCCTTAGTCTTGCAGCTAAGTTGAGAGCCGAGTTCAGGGGCCGACGCCAGGGCGCAGGACTTGGAGGAGAGCTTGCAACCGCGGGCCTCGAGCTGCTTACCTAGGAGCTCGATGGCCTTCGGGGCAACCTGGGGGGCTTCCTTGGTGGGGCCCCACACTCTCAATCTTAAATCATCGACCCGCGCGGGGAGACGTACCCGAGGGAACTGATAATGCATCTCTTCCTAGATATTACATTGGGAAGCTCGGGCGAGGGAGGTCGATTGCGCGCGCCCCTGCAAGGCGCTCTCGGCAGGGCAGGTCGGCGACGAACGCCCCCGTCGACGCCGACGACAAAAATCTGGCGGCCTGGTGGGCAATCATCGTTAACAGGAGCGGGGTGGTGGGGCATTCAAGCTTGATGGCAGCCCCGCATACATATTCTGCGCAAGCAATGTCAAATAACTTCTCAATGTCCACCAGCGCCTCTGCTAGCGGAATCTATAAACTGGCGGCCAGCTCGGCAGACGCCTCGCCCAAAAGGGCGGCGCGGAGGCACGAGGGGCCTCGGGCCGCCTCGCCCCAGAAGCCTGCTTTTTTAGTATCCCACTCAGTGAGTCCTCGCCGATCAAGTTCCACCAAGACCCGATGGAAATTCTGGGCGCGGGTAATGGGGCGGTCGGGTTCGACGTTTTTTTTTGTGTTTTGTTTATTTTTTGCTGTTTCTTCTTATTCCATTGTTTGTGCGTGTGTGTGTGCGGGGTGGGGCGGGGTGGGGCGGGGCGGGCGGGGCGGGGCGGGGCGGGTGGGTGGGTGGGTGGGTGGGGGGGGGGGGCGCGGATCATGTTGGTCAAGACCTGCGATGGAAACTTGAGTGTCTTCCAAACCTGGTTGATCAGGTCGGTGAAAGCGGTCCTGCCCTCCGACGGCAGGGCATCCAGCTCCCGCGGGTTCCACGGGTCAGCGCCTCTTCCAAACCTGGTTGATCAGGTCGGTGAAAGCGGTCCTGCCCTCCGACGGCAGGGCATCCAGCTCCCGCGGGTTCCACGGGTCAGCGCCTCCTGCCGAGCTGGGGCTATACCTGCGCATGACTTGAAACAATTCTTCTTCGGTCCAGTCGGGCTCCTGGGCGGCCTCCTGGAGGGCGACTCTTCGAAGCTCAACGAGCCAGGGGGCATCCTCAGGGCACTTCCGTGGACCTTTGGGGCTCCAGAACCTCTTCCAGTCGGTGAGCTTATTCTGCATGATCAGGATGGGGTCGTTCGAGAGGGCTCCATGGAGGGAAATGACGTCTTGCTCTTCAGTCGCAGTGGCCCCCCCTTGCTTGGCGATGGCGTGTGAGATTTTGCCCCCTGTCCTCAGGTCCTCCTCAATCCACTCCTGGAAGGCCTTCCGAGACGCCTGATTTTCGATATTCTGGAAGTGCTGATGAATCTTTTCCAAGTGCCCCCCCCCCCCCCCCCAAGAGTCTGACCCGGACCAAGCTGGACATTGACCTCGAAAACCTCTATGTCCGAGAACTGGCCTGTGACATACGCTAAAATGACATGTTTAATCTCACTGTCGAAATACTCTGGCCATCTAGGTTCGGGAACGATTTTACTTATCACTGCCTGCGGTGCAAAGATTTGCGCGCGCGGCCCTGGGCGTCGCAAGAAATGATCGCGATCCTGCGCTCGAGCAACAACAACTTGGCATCGACTG
>CAUYUJ010016827.1:17500-27500 GCA_963575745.1 Prorocentrum cordatum | reverse complement strand
GTCTCCCAGCTCGTCCGTGGTGGAGTCGATGTCGTTCTGGCCCTGCTTCTTGCGATCGTCGTTCTCCCCGAGACTGATCATCTCGCCCCCTGACTTTGACGTGTGGTAGTGCTTCGGTGCCTCGATCTCGGTGCGATGAGGTTCCTCGGGCACGTCCTGCTTGAGGCGTCTGCAAAACTGTTCGTAGATCTTCGTGTAGTCGTCCCCCTTCGCGGCGATCTCCGCGAACATCTCCAGGCAGTGCTTCACGGACGCGTAGTGGAAGGCGTACTCCTCGTTGGTTACGTCCTTCGCCTTGTGCATCCACCACAGCGGCTTGTTCGCGATGAGCTGCTTCCGCTCGTGCAATGCCTCCTTCATCTTTCGTTCGTTCTCCTTGTGGCTGTGCTGGTCGTCGCCGTCCACATCCGTTTCGTAGATCGTCTCGTCGGCGTCCACGTCCGTGACGGGCTTCTCGTCCGCCATGCGCGAAAAAACTGTGGGCGGTTCGGTACCTGAGATCTCGTCCCCCGCCTTGCGCATCCACAGCGGCTTGTTCGCGGTGAGCTGCTCCCACTCGTGCAAAGCTTCCTTCATATTCTTCTCGTGGTTGTTCTGGTCGTCGCCGTCCATGTCCGTCTCGTAGATCATCTCGTCTGCGTCCTCGTTCGTGAAAGGCTTCTCGCTCATGTGGTCTTCCCAGTCGTTGGACAGGGACTTGTAGTAGGGGGCGTACTCCTCGTAGGTTACGTCCTCCGTCACGTGGCGCATCTCCATGAACTGGCAGGCCGTGCGCGCTATGTGTAGGCGTAGTCGTCTGTCAGCGCGCCGCCGCGCCTGGGAGCCTCCTTGCAGGGGGTGCCTCAGCCCAGGCGGGGCGGGCACTCGTGACGCGGCGAAAGAAGGCATCCATGTCATTGCTGCCGTGCGGGCCTTCCGCCCAGGTTACTATCTCCTCATGCTGAGTAATAGCTGTGTGTTCGCGCTTGCTGCCCTGACAATCTCGTAAGCCCAGATGGCAGCTGGAGGAGGAGGAGGAGAAGGAGGAGGAGGAGGAGGAGGAGGAGGAGGAGGAGGAGGAGGAGCGGGTGCTTCCCTGGCCGTCCTCTCCAAGGGCGCCGGCCAAGGGAGCCGCGCGCGACGCGGCGGGCCACTGGCCGCCCAGCACCGAGGCGGGTGCGGCCAGGAACGGCTGCTCGGCGTGCCGTGGAGACGGCTCCGGCGGCACGCAGTGCTCTGCACGCGCAGAGCGTGCCGCTGAGATTCGCGGGACGGGCGGTTGGGGAAAGATCACTATATCGGGGATGGACAGAACCCCCTTTAGTAAAACGTGGTTTAGTGAAAACGACCTGAGGCCCAAACCTGGCGGGCGCAAGCCTGGAAAATAACGGCCACGGCGCCCTCTCGAAAACCGAAAACGGACAATTCACTAATCGACGTGTCACTGTTGGGGGTTCTGTCCACCCCCGACTATAGCCGCCCAGCGCCGAGGCAACTGACCAGGAGCTCTTGCTTCGCGTGTCGCGGCGGCGGCCCCGGCGACACGCTGTGCCCTGCACGCGGATAGCGTGCCGCTGAGGTTCGCTGGAAGCTCTTGCTTAGCGCGTCGCGGCGGCGGCCCCAGCGACACCGCTGTGCCCCATGCGCGAAAAATCGTGTCGCTCCGATTCGTGGGACGGGGGAGGCAAGGAAAAGCTCGGTAGGTTGACGCTTGGGGACCGGGACGTGGTGGCCAGGAACCCCCGCCTGAGCTTATCCCCGCCAGTGATCCTCGTCGTCTGGTTTTCGGGTCGTGTGCCTCGGGTCTCCGGCGGCCCTTCGGGGCGACCCAGGCACCCCAGGAACGCCCTCGGAGAGGCGCAACCACCGCAGGCACCCCGAGGCTGGAAGACCGACGAGAACCGACGAAAACAGCCGACGGCGCCCGAAAGCCTCGAAGCTCGAGCAGCCCCTGTTCCTGACCGCAAGCTATGTCGGGGGCGGCCACGAGGGAGGCCCAAGAGGGGGGGGGGGGGGCAAATCATGGCTGGTGGCACGTGCGCGGCCCAGGGGGGGCCGGGGAACGTATTGAAACAAGAAGGCGCGCCATGAGATCTAGGAAGATGTCATGGCCACCGCCACGATATCCAGGAGGAGGAGGAGGAGGAGGAGGAGGAGGAGGAGGACCTCCCCCTAGGCCGCCCCCGACAGTTGGTGCCGATTGGCGCGGCGGGAGGCGCGCGACGGGGCAGGCCCAGGCGAAAGAGGGGGCAAAACTCGCCGGGCTTAGGTCGGGCGTGTCCCCCTTGCAGGGGGATTCCGGGCGAAACATCAAGAGTAGCCCAAACGTGCCCCCGATTGGTCCACAAATACTCCAACAACCGTCCCCAGGCTATGTTTTCTGCTATTTCTGACTCTTCCTCCTGCAGAGGGACAGGCCCGACCTTAACGCTGGGCTGGCGCCGCCGGCGACCCTGCTCGGGGAACGGGAGGCTAGACCGCCCGCAGCCGCCCGCAGCCGCCCGCCGCGAGCGGGGCCGGCGCGTCGCGGGGCCGCGGAGCCAGAGGTGCAGAGGGAGAGGGGCGCGCAAGCATATGGTTCTCTCGACTCTGGCTGTGGCCAAGGACGCAGGGATCGCGGGTCTCCCTGTGCAGCCCACGAGGAGGAGCAGCAGGGAGGAGGAGCGGAGGAGGAGGAGGAGGAGGAAGTGGACGAGGAGGAGGAGGAGGAGGAGGAGGAGGAGGAAGTGGACGAGGAGGAGGAGGAGGAGGAGGAGGAGGAGGATCGACATTTTTCATGTGATTTTGCATTTGGAGCGCGGTCGCCAGATCCATGGGTCGGGCAGGTGCCCTCCCTCAAAGGCGGCCGGTGCCGCCTCGCTCGGCGGCGGAGATCCGCGATTCCCCATGGACCATGGAAACGGGACCCGTCGCTACCCCACGCCCCCTTAATCCATGTTTGCGATCGCCTGAAAAGGGAGAGAGGCTACGGTCGAGGGACAAAAACGAAACCACACACACACACACACCCCTCCCCCCGCAGTTCAAAACCGACACGTTTGCGCATCACTGGTCTGACACTCAAGCTCGTGAGATCCGAACCCAACATCGCATTCGGGGGCAGGTGTGTGTGTGTGTGGGGTCCAACCCATATGTCGCACGTATGCTGCTGAATTGTTTCCGACACTTGCAGGTCGCGTAACTTCGTGCATCGCGCCCGGCGATGCGAGACCCGCGATGATCTTCGCGCCCTCGAGGCCGAGCGCCCTCGCGCCGCCGCTCTCTGGAGAGAAGTGCAGCCGCTCTGACACAGACCGCGACGCGTGAAGCGCGATAGCCTTCGCGCCCCCTGGGGGCGACCTAGGAAATAGAGAGAGAGAGAGAATGAGAATGAGAATGAGAATGAGAATGAGGGGGAGAGAGAGAGAGAGAGAGAGAGAGAGCGAGAGAGAGAGAGAGAAAGAGAGAAAGAGCGACTGCCAAATTTCAGTGCCGCGAAACTAATACTTGGCGACGGTGCCGCCTCAAACTGCCTTTGATGCGAAACATTGAAACTGGTTACGTTTGGAGGACGGTGCCTTTGCTGGACCACCAAGGGCTCTCGGTGCGATATCGAGATTTGGCAAGAGACTGGCATAAGAATCGCTCGCCAGCTGAGACCTATTGATTGCATTGGTTAATTTGGCGGTGAAGTCGTAAGCAACTGCCCCACATATCACACTAAACGAAAAATAAGGAAGCATGAGAAATGGCAGTACCGGGACAGTGGGTGGGAGAGGAATGGGTTAGAGAGAGGAGAGCCACCGCCAAGGCAGATGGACAAGAAGGCAGCAGCTGCAGCGGCATGACATAGAGCTACGGACAGGACGAGAGAAAGAGGCAAAGAGAAGTACTGTAATGGCAGGCGTGCTGGCCTATCAGGGCAGAGAGCGTCCAGGGAGCAGAGCAATAGGAGCGTGGCGCGGATTGACAGGCACCCTCCGAGTTTGAGCAACTGATGACAGCCAGCCGTCATTGGGCCCCTGGCGCAAGAGATGCTGGACAACTTGAAACACACGGCCGTGCTGTGCAGACAGGGCGTGACAGCGAGCTGGCAAGAACGACTGCTGCCCAGCGAGCTCAAGACACCCTCTCGACCGCGACTTATGCCCTGACCTCCGCGGTCCAGCGAGAGCAGGGCGCAACGAAGAGAGTCCGAGGCGTCGACCAGATCTGGCTTCTGCAACTCGCAGAACAACAACAAACGGCATGAACACAAACTTTTGGCGCTCCGCGCGGACTTCTTGGATCTGAGCTGGACACCCCTCCCTGGCGCGCGGAGCGCGCCGCCAGGGGGCCCAGCGCGGATCCAAGAAATCCGCGCGGAGCGCCAACAGTTTACAGTGGAGGCCAGTCCGGAAGAAACCTTCCACGAGAAACCCAATCCTGAGACCCCAGGACGGCCATTGGTTTTTGGCGTGGGAACGCCACGCCTTCCATGGCAAAACCATCGACACCCACGAAACCCAGGGCACCCTGGAGGCAAGCAAGGTGTTTCTTGGCATGGGCCTCCACTGCATCTCCGCAGAGGGCGCCTCCAGAAGCCAACACCCTTATCCCAACCCTAACGCCCTGACCCCAACACCCTGGCCCTGACACCCTACCCCAAACACCCTCAGCCTGACTCCCTAACCCTAACCGCCTAAGCCGAACCCCGGAACCCGAACTTGCACCGCCCTAGCCCGAACAGCCTACTGCTGACATCCTACCCCTACCTGGCCCTGACACCCCGCTCCGAACCCTGCCGCCATAGCCCGAACCCTGCCGCCCTGACCCGAGCCGTGCCGCCCTCACCCTGACACCCTGACACTGGCAGGCCGACCCGAATCCTGCTGCCCTGAGCCCTGATCCCTGAACCATGAGCCCTGACACCCTGACCTTGCCACCCCACCTCTACCTACATAGCCTTAGGTCGGGCACGTCCTCCTACAGGCGGGCTTGCGAAGGAAAATGTAAAATAGTTTTGAACCAACAAATCCAACAGAGTGAAAAAAACATAAATCGTCACCAGACTATTTTGTTTACTATTCTTGAATATTCCTCCTGTAGAGAGGCATGCCCGACTTAAGCCTAGCCCTATCACCCCACTCCGAACCCTCGCTGGCGCAAAGGGGGGGAGGGGGTCCGAAATCCCCCCCCTCCCCCCCCATCCCTCTCCGACGCAAGGGGGGGGGAGGGGGCGCCCGACCCCCCCGCTTCCCCTTTCACAGCAGGAAGGGGGGGGGGATCCGAAAGCTATCATCCCCTCCTGGAAGGGGGGTGAGGGTCGTGCGAGCACCCCCCCCCCCCGTTTTTCTGGACTAGAGGGGCATCCACTGGCGCTCTTAGGGAGCCGAGCTCCCGAACGAAGTGAACCCCACCCTCCCCCTCAGAAATCGTGGGGGGTAGGGGTAGGGTTCGCATCTGGCTCCCTAGCTCTTCTCGTCTCGGAGACCACCCGGGACGCCCCCCCGACAGGAGCGACCTTCAGGAGGCAGGGGTGGCCCCACGCCGCGACGCACCCCGAGCCAGAGGCAAGAGAATGCAGGAGGCAGGCAAGGCATAATCGATGCTCAACATAATGTAGGACCAGGCGAGGGGGACGGGTGGCAGAAACCGATGAGGCTCCAGATTAGGGGGCCACAGGCGAACCCTACCCCTACCCCCCACGACTTCTGAGGGGGAGGGTGGGGTTCACTTCGTTCGGAAGCTCCCGAGCGAAGTGAACCCCACCCTACCCCTCAGAAATCGTGGGGGGTAGGAGTAGGGTTCGCATGTGGCCCCCTACAGATGCCCGGCTGCGACATGCAGAAATCAGGAGTTGCGCGTGGGTGTGCAGCTCAGTGGGTCTTCTGCCGCCCAGCAGCGGGCCTGCAGACGCGGCACTCTGTCGCGGCTGACAGTGGGACCCGCGAAATTAACACCACCGTGTTGTATTAGGTGCTCGCCACCACTGTTGGGGATCGCACTGTGCCCGGCAACACTCCTTTAGCCTCACGACATCTGACAGTGGGACCCGCGAAATGAACACCACCGTGCTGTATTAGGTGCTCGCCACCACTGTTGGGGGTCGCACTGTGCCCGGCAGCACCCCTTTAGCCCCACGACATCGCGTGGCCCGAGGGCTGCCAGCCGGGACCATGGAGCAGCAAACGAGCGGCACTGGTGCGAATGTGCCAACGTGACGGTGGCCAATTGTCACCACCAGCTGACACAGCTAGAGCAGTGCACGAAGGCGGCGAATGCCGCGGCCAGGAGAGTTGTAGAAACTCAGGTGTAGAGAGAGAGAGAGAGAGAAAGAGATGGGAGGAGGGGTCGAGATGGCAAGCAGGGCGTGAGCGTGCCAGAGCAGCGCGTGCGCGCAGTGCTGCCGACGAGCCAGCGAACGAGAAAAGAGAGAGAGAGAGAGAGAGAGAACCAAATCAACGCAAACTTTCAGAGCTCCGCGCGGATTTCTCGGATCGGACCCTCTCCCTGGCGCGCGGAACGCGCCGAAGGCGGTGCCCGAGGCGCGGCCAGGCGGGCTGGGCACTGATCCAAAAACTCCCCAGCGGAGCTCCGGAAACGCACGTCCGCGTCCTGCTTTGAGAGGACAAGCGCCCCAGACCCCCAGCGCGAGGTTTTGTCCAGAACGCGGACCCCCCAAAAGTCTGGACCCCTCCCTGGGGACGGGTTGGCGAGCGTTTTTTTCCCAACCATCCTGTGGTGTTGGGTCCTCGTTTTGAAGAGACGGTGGCCCGCGTCTCCTCTCCTCCTCTCCTCCTCCCCCTCCTCCTTGCGTTCCACCAATCCAGCACAGCGTTTCGTACCCCCATAGGGAGCTCCACCGAAGGCCCCAGTGGCCGCATGGCGGTTTCGGGCCATTTCGGCACACCCCTCACGAGGATCGTGGCCCCATAGGGAGCTCCACCGAAGGCTCCAGTGGCAGGGTTCGCATGGCGGCCTCGCCATTTCGGCACACCCCTCACGACGATCGTAGGCCCCATAGGGAGCTCCACCGAAAGCGCCAGTGGCAGGGTTCGCATGGCGGCCTCGGGCCATTTCGGCACACCCCTCACGAGGATCGTGGCCCCATAGGGAGCTCCACCGAAGGCGCCAGTGGCAGGGTTCGCATGGCGGCCTCGGGCCATTGCGGCACACCCCCCACGACGATCGTGGACCCAGCAAGGGAGAGTTCCACCGAAGGCGCCAGTGGCAGGGTTCGCATGGCGGCCTCGGGCCATTTCGGCACACCCCTCACGAGGATCGTGGCCCCATAGGGAGCCCCACCGAAGGCCCTAGTGGCAGGGTTCGCATGGCGGCCTCGGGCCATTTCGGCACACCCCTCACGAGGATCGTGGCCCCATAGGGAGCTCCACCGAAGGCGCCAGTGGCAGGGTTCGCATGGCGGCCTCGGGCCATTTCGGCACACCCCTCACGAGGATCGTGGCCCCATAGGGAGCTCCACCGAAGGCGCCAGTGGCAGGGTTCGCATGGCGGCCTCGGGCCATTTCGGCACACCCCTCACGACGATCGTGGACCCATAGGGAGCTCCACCGAAGGCGCCAGTGGCAGGGTTCGCATGGCGGCCTCGGGCCATTTCGGCACACCCCTCACGAGGATCGTGGCCCCATAGGGAGCTCCACCGAAGGCGCCAGTGGCAGGGTTCGCATGGCGGCCTCGGGCCATTTCGGCACACCCCTCACGAGGATCGTGGCCCCATAGGGAGCTCCACCGAAGGCGCCAGTGGCAGGGTTCGCATGGCGGCCTCGGGCCATTTCGGCACACCCCTCACGACGATCGTGGACCCATAAAGGGAGCTCCACCGAAGGCGCCAGTGGCAGGGTTCGCATGGCGGCCTCGGGCCATTTCGGCACACCCCTCACGAGGATCGTGGCCCCACTGGAGCTCCACCGAAAGCGCCAGTGGCAGGGTTCGCATGGCGGCCCCGGGCCATTGCGGCACATCCCTCACGAGGATCGTGGCCCCATAGCTGTGCTGCTTCAACAACCGCGCATGGGCGTCGTACTCCGCCTTGTCGACGTGCAACGCCACCTCCTCCCTCATGGCTCTCAAGGCCCTCTCCTGGTTCTGCTCCTCGGTGAGAGGGGCGCCGTCCTTGTCGTCGTCGGCGCCCGCGAAGATGGCCACGAACGTGTCCCTGAGCATGTCGGGCTCCGGCGGGAAGCCGTGGCCACATAGGGAGCGCAGGCGAAGATGGTATTCACAATTGCGGCATTCACAACTGCATATGGTTGGGTCCTTCGCCAGGATAATTTTTTTATCCGGTGTTTCGACATTGGGCGGAAAAGGGGGGGCAGGGGAGGGGGGGTCTGGCTCCGACCCTCTGCTTAGTGCGACTGTTTGCGACAGTGCCTCCTATGAGGGGAGACTCCCCTGCGTGAAACAGGCGCCTAAAACAGCCAAGATCTACTCCACGGGTGGGGGGGAGGGGGGGGGGGCGAGGGCCCTCGCCGATCGGCCAAAGAACGGATATAAAACGCCCACCTTCTCATCCCGAACACTTGCTTGACGGCCCCAAGGCCAGGCAAGGGCCCCCCGGAAGCCCCAAACAATGGCGGCAGAACTTCCGTCGTGAGTCGTGTCGCGACGCCAAGGGTCGGCGGTGGACAAACCTCCCCTTGGTAGACCTCCCCTCAGTGAAAAAACGGCCTGGGGCCGAAACCGACGGACCTGGACCCGCAAGAATGACGGCCGCGACGCCCTCTCGCGAACCGGGGACGGCCAATGCCTCAATCGACGTGGCAGGGTAGGAGGTCTGTCCAACCCCGAACCGAGGGGCCCGTGGCCGCAGAGGAGCCTCGGAGCGGGCAGGGGCGCGCGGCCGGCACTCAGCACGGGCCGTCGAGGGGCTGCGGCGCGCAGGCTCGACGGGCGCACCTCGGCGCCGGACGGCGGAGGACTGCGAGGGGGCAGCCGGAGCAAGGACGAGGGCAGGACGAGGACAGGCTCGGACGAGGATGCGTCGGGAACATCCCCCGACACGCTCCTCTACAGCTCCTCCTCCTCCTCCTCCTCCTCGTCCTTCGCCTTCTCCTTCTCATAGTCCTTCTCCTTCTACCTTCTACTTCTCCTTCTCCGCCTCCTCCTCCTCCGCCTCCTCCTCCTCCTCCTCCGCCTCCTCCTCCTCCCCCTCTCCCTACTCCTCCGCCTCCTCCTCCTCCTCCTCCTCCGCGTCCTCCTCCTCGTCCCCCTCTCCCTCCTCCTCCTCCTCCTCTCTCCTCCTCCTCCTCCTCCTCCTCCTCCTCCTCCTCCTCCTCCTCCTCCGCTCCTCCGCGTCCTCCTCCTCCTCCTCCTCCTCCGCCTCCTCCGCCTCCTCCTCCTCCTCCGCCTCCTCCTCCTCCTCCTCCTCCTCCTCCTCCTCCTCCTCCTCCCCAGACACGCTCCCCGGGGCCCCACAACCGTGCCGCGACGGCCCGCGCAGCGGCCTCGGAGATCCCCGTCCCTGGGAACCCCGGTCGCCCCGACCGCACGAGACGTCCTCGGCGTCGGCGTCGGAGTCGTCGGCGTCGTCGGCGGCGTCGTCGGCGTCGTCGGCATCGTCGGCGTCGTCGGCGGCGTCGTCGGCGTCGGCGTCGGCGTCGTCGTCGACATCGTCGTCGTCGGAAAACCGTGCGGTGATCCCGAACTCCCACTGACTTACCACGGGGGCGCCCGAATGCTCGCGCCGTGGGAAAAAACGACGGTTCGGGGACGCACTGGCCTGGGTCAATCCAGACCCGGGTCAGTCGGGCGTTGCAGGATCCTGCAGCATCCTGCACCCAAGCCTGGCTCAGTGCAGCCCTGGAGCTGCAGGATGCAGGATGCTGCAAGATCTGGCGCTCTGGCTGACCCCCGTTTGCATTGACCCCCGTCTCTCGAGCCCCGAACGGAACGTTTTCAGCCTTGCTCGGCCTCGCATAGGGGGCCACATGCGAACCCTACCCCTACCCCCCACGATTTCTGAGGGGGAGGGTGGGGTTCACTTCGCTCGGGAGCTCCCGAGCGAAGTGAACCCCACCCTCCCCCTCAGAAATCGTGGGGG
>CAUYUJ010016827.1:0-12500 GCA_963575745.1 Prorocentrum cordatum | reverse complement strand
CTCCGAGCGAGCTCGGGCGGCCTCCTCCAGAGGTCTCCGGAGACGCGGGCCTGCACAAGGGACCCCCCCAATGATCACTGGTGGCCCAGGGGCCGAGGAGCGCCAAAGAGCGTTGACAATGAGAAACAATGCAACTCTTGCGCATGTTGAAAACGAGTGCGCGCGGCGCTAAAACGAACGCCACATTTTGAAAACGCAACGCCCTCAATCCGTGAAACTCTTGCACACGTTTAAAACGAATGCGCGCGGCGCTAAGGCGAGAACCACACGTTGAAAATCGGCCGCCTCAATCCGTGGAACTCTTGCAATTGCTGAGAAACGAATGTGCGCGGCGCAAAGGCGACAAACATATGTTGAAAACGAGCCGCCCTCAACCCGTGGAGGTCTTGCGAATGTTCGAACGGAAATTGCGCGGCGCTCAAGCGAGAGCCACACTTTGGAAGCGACCCGCCCTCCATCTGTGAAATTGGTGCCAACTTTGAAACTTGGGGCTCTTTACTGACAAGGAAGTCTCAGGCGAAACGCCCGGCCCGCCCTTCCGACTGGCCTCGGGGTGCGACAGGGAGGAACTACTCATAAGGATAACGAATGGAGGAAGAAGAGGAGGAGGAGGAGGAGGAGGAAGAGGAAGACGAGGAGGAGGAAAAGGGTGAGGAGGAGGAGGAGGAATAGGAGGACGAGGAGGAGGAGGAGGAGGGAGGAGGAGAGGAGGAGGAGAGAGAGAGAGAGGAGGGAGGAGGAGGAGGAGGAGGAGGAGGAGAGGAGGAGGAGAGGAGGAGGAGGGAGGAGGAGGAGAGAGGAGGAGGAGGAGGAGAGGAGGAGGAGAGGAGGAGGAGGAGGGGAGAGGAGGAGGAGGAGAGGAGGAGGAGGAGGAGGAGGAGGGGAGAAGGGGGGAGAAAGGAGGAAGAGGAAGAGGAAGAGGAGGAGGAGGAGGAGGAGGAGGAGGAGGAGGAGGAAAGACCCACCCATAGAAGAAACTCCTCGGTCAACTGAACACGCTACGGAGCACACGCGACCTCCTGCTGAGGGCACGGCTCTTCCCTTCAAGCAATCGTGCAGCCTGGATTCGACTGTACTGATCATGTGAACGCTGTGAATTGAATGTGGACACTGTAAGGTCGATTGCAACGGCAGAGGCGAAAAGCTGTTGACTAGAGTGCCAAGACGTGCGGCGGATGAACAGACGATCGAGACAAGGCAGAGCAGGTCAGGCAGGCGGCAGCGAGGGAAGCAAGCGAGAGGCAGCGGCAAGAAAGATAGGGCATTACAAGTAGTGATCAATGCTATCACCTCCAACGGCTATGCAACCAAATCTGCACGTTAGAATTCCCCGTCGGAACCGTCGAGAGGTACACCATGAATTGCAAATCGCTTTTAAAACGGGAATTCCCACAAACTCAGGGAGAAAACGGTTGATCAACCGAAACGCAAACACAAAATCGAAAGCAACCGAAAAATCGACTCCACGATCCCAGTAGCGGAATCGGGGGAGGAGACAATCAGCGCTTGTTCCATTCACAAACAGGGGTCTCGGGGCAGCTTGAGTTTTGCGTTGCAGCTCAGAACAGGGCGCATGAGGGACTCGCGGGATCTGCCAGACACGATCATGAAGGGTTTTCATCTGATGCATGATGCACTGGTCACGCCATTCAATCAGATTCGGGATCAAAGTTCTTTCGTTACTGGCCGCCGCACGCTCCAGGGCTTCACGTCCACGGTGAAAGGCTGACAAGAAGGCGCAGCGGTAGCGGGCAGCGTCGCACGCCAAAAGAAATGATCGCACCTGCACAGTCATAAGCAGATCTTTCAAGTTGCGCAGCAACGGAGTCGGGATCGAGAAACGGGGGCTGGCCGTGAGAAGGAGCTGTCGGGGTCGGCGGACAGACTGCGTGATATACGATAACACCGTGAACCCGTGCATATTGTAGGCAGCAACGTTCCCAATGAGCGCCTTCCGCATGGCCCCAGTGAGAAGCCCCCGGCGACGACGCGCCCCGACAGGTTTGATCCAAGATTCCCCCATGGCCCCAGGGCCAAGCCAGACGCCTAGGTTTTTCGACTTCGCTACACAACTTGCATCGTCGAGTACGCGCCCCAAGAGCCCAGAACGATCCATGCATATCGGGTTGTGGAAACAAGAAACACAGCTCGTTCTTGGGGAGTTTAAGTACCAGCCCCGCGGCTCCCGCAGCAAGAATCCACACCTGTAAAACTGGCGGCAGACACCGGTGCAAATCAGAGCTGGCGAGCCCCACATCACCTGCAAAAGCTCGCGAAGCACTGGGCGCAGGGATGCTCGCTTGCATCTTGCGAAGAATTGGATCGAACGCTGCAGCAAAAATGATTCCACTCAGCGGGCACCCCTGTTTGACCCCTCTCTCCAGCGGTAAGGGATACTTGCGGCGACCGTTAAATGAGACTCGCACCGAGATCGACGAATACAGCGCGCGAACAGCACGGATGAGAGCACGCGGAAGTCCCATCCCCTCCAAAACCCAAGAAACATCCAATCGTGCAAAACCAAAGAAAACGCAGCTTGGACATCAAATAAACACACCCCTGCCATCCGTTCCCCATGGAGAATGCCATGCTCGAGAAGCACCGTCTCCAGGTCAAGAACACTGTCGACTATGTTCCGCTGTCGAGTACGCCCCGCCCAGGCACGACCCCCCGTTGGATCGGGGCAACAGTGTGAACTGCAACTCCAGCGAGCGAACACGCGATGGCCCCCGCCATAATCTTGTCGCGCGAGTTGGAGAGGGGAATGGGGCGATCATTGGTAGGAGGGCGGAATGCTCCCTCTCGATCGCGTTCCTCCTCCCCCTTCGGAATGAAGACGGCCAGGCGCTCGTCGAACTCGGGCGGCAGGTCGCCCGCCTCGAACAGGCGGCAATGAATGGCGTAGAGCAACCGTCTCCCCTCCTCACCCACCTTCCAACAACTGTAAGGTAACCAGTCTCCCCCCAGTGGCTGAATCCCGCAGCTAGTTCAGCCGCTCGTTAAACTCCACGACGCAGAGCTGCCGCTCTTTGCGCGACGGCGCGGACTGGATCAAGTCGCTAAAGGCAGACACGGCAGTAGCAAAAGCCCCCCCCCCCCCCCCTCCTTTCTGAACTCCCCCCGATACTCTGCCAAGGTCCGAACACACGCGTCGGGTTCTGTCATATCAGTGAGCGCAGGTGGGGGGCGAGCCAGCAGCGCGCTCGAGCTCGCAGTAGAGACCTGCAAACGGCGCCACACGGCGCACCCGAGCCCGCGCTTGCTGAAGCCTGTTGACGCGGCGGACCTGCGCGTCCTTAGCAGCAGGGGCAGCGAACTGCCCATCATATCGGCCTCCTCCTCCTCCAAACTCTGAAGAGTGATGGCGCGAAGAGGTTCATGGAACCCATCCAAATCAATCCACGCCCCCTCCTCCGTATCTATAAACTGGCCAAGCGCTGGATAGGCGCGGCACGCGCGGCGAAGGGCGGCAGGGCGGTGATCTCGCATGGCCCGAAGCGCTGCGCACATCCAACTGATCTGATCGTGCAAAGTACGTGCCCCCTTCAACTCCCTCCTCCTCCTCGAAGGGGCCCCCGCTTCGAACAGAACGTGCTTATACTGGGCAAGCTGGTCACCCAAGTCTCCCTCCAACTGCGCCTCCAAAAGGATAGCCCCCACCTCCTCCTGAAATTCAGGCGCGCGAGCAAGCCGGGCAGGAACGCGGTCGAATCGGGGGCGCAAGACACCCCGTGCCCGAGAAATACTGGCGCACGATCACTGCACCAACCTGTAGAACCGCAGCCCACGGCGCCCGTCGTCGGCCGGAGCTCCTTCAGAACAGCTGGGTAACAATTCGCGTAGATGCGATCTAGCCTGGCCATGGAAACTAGCTGACCTCCTTCCCCCCCCCTTATGCGCAGGCAACTCCTGTTCCACTTCGCCAAAATCCGAGCGCACCGAATCAAAATACTCTGAAAGATTGTGTGAGATAGTAGTAGTACTTCCATCCCGATATTGTCTAGCTTCGGCGGCAGCGCAAAAGTTCAAGTCGCCTGCCGGGATCGCAAACGACCGAGAGGGGCAAAGAGATGCGAGCGAGCACGCTGCAGCAAGTCCCGCTTCTCCTGCTGGCCAAGAGCGGGAAGGACATGGGCGTTGTAGATCTGCGAAGTGCCTGCAGGACCACAGCACGAAATAACGTGGCGACGACCGTCAAATAGCGCAGCGTAGTGGACGCGGTGAAACTGCTCAACAAATTCACGAGATCTCGCCGTGATAATCCCTCCTGCTCTCGCTTCAGCACAGAAGCTCCCAAAGAACATGTGGTGGGGAAGTCCCTGGCAACAGGCGATGTCCCCATCTGAGCCATGCACTTCCTGCCAACGCACTATCTCGTGACGATCCAGAAGATTCCGAAACTTGGCATACCTACGCTCTTGATGACGGTGATCCCCATGAGCACTGCCAAATAGAGCCTTCGCGTTCCACGTCGCAACTCTGAAACGCACAGACGGGCAAAATGCGCGTGCCCAAGAAGCTTCCGAAATGTCCTCGTAGTCCTCATCCTACGGAAAGGTGAGCTTGGCAATCATGGCAGCGGCTTGATCACTGGTAATGGAGACGTTGTCGAGATTCTCGCCACGAAATCCGACACGGTACGATGTCCCGTCCTCCTCAACCTTGAACAGCTCCCAAGCATCGATGTCATTGGAGTAGTGCAGCGAGCCCTTGTACGCGTTCGTACCGAGGCTCGAGATCCCTTCCTTCCACAAGTGAGAATCTAGTGACGGTTGTTTCACCAGTCTCCACAACTGGCTGAGCACAAACCCACGCTTACGAATCTCAATCGGCTTGTGAGCACCCGCGCGGATAGCGTGCACGATGTTGCCCCGTGGATCGGTCCACTCGACAACGAGTGAGCGAACGACAACCTCATCCTTGAAACTCTGAGCGGCAGTGCGATTCGGGAAGGCCAGCATGTACGAGAACGACATGTTGTGATATATCGGTTTCACCGCTTCCTTGATCGAACCGTGTCATTTCGGGTACACCGCAGACTGGAAATGAGCCTTGAACTGCGGAGCAATTAAGTTCCTCGGGAATCCACGGAACCACACCTTCGCATCATCATCCTGGGTTGACCCAACACTAGACGGCGAGCGTGTGCTACGGAACGTGCTCCAAGGGTCACTGCCTCCAGGTGGCGGCACCTTTGCCATCAACTCATTCTGAGAAGGCCTCATGACAGCTTCCAACTCGAGTTTCTTCAGACGACCAGCAAGAACCTTCTGAGAGTCCTGGAGCGTGTCGATATTAGTCTGAATCGCGGCACATCGAGCATCCCCTTCACTCTTCACAACCATGAGCTCCTGACGCAAAGCCGTCGTAGACGTGCTGATTTAAGACTTGACCACAACAGCAATCATGATATTCCTTTATCATCCCCTGAAGCAATGACTGCACATCCCCAGCAAGCGGCGCCCTCCCCTGCGGCGTCCCCGTCCCGCAGCCTGACCTCGTAGGAGAAGTGGAGCGGGCTGGAGGAGTAGCAGAGCGGCGGTCGGATCTGCTGCGGCGCCCTTTTTTTCTTGTCCGTCTTCCCTTCCCTCCGTTGCGAGCGACGAGAGGGGGAAGAGGAAGACGAGCTGCGACCCATGGCAGATGAAGAACAGACGACGAGAGCCACGGCAGTGTGCCACACCGTATCGGCGAGAGGTTTTTTTTGCAGTGCGAAACAAAAGCAGCAATCAGTGCAGCCTGGTTGCGGGCTCCCGCACTGAAAGCCACACCGGTCGTTGAACCACCTCGGGAAATGTTTTGCTTGAGCCAAAATGGCTTCAGCCAAAATGGCTACGGAGGAGGAGGATGAGGAGGAGGAGCAGGACAAGGAGGACGAGGACAGGGAAGAGGAGGAGGGGGAGAAGGAGGAGGAGGAGGAGGAGGAGGAGGAGGAGCAGGACAAGGAGGACGAGGATGGGGAGGGCCGCTGGAGGTCGGGGACCCCTGGGGCGCGCGCCGTACTGTCGCAGCTCGAGGGCGGGGCGGGGGCACGGCCCGTCGCTGGCCGCGCCTGGCGGCGGTGGCCGCGGCTGGCGGTTGGGGCGGGGGGCCCAGGGGCGGAGCGTGAGGAGGGGGAGGAGGAGGAGGAGGGGGAGGAGGAGGAGGAGGAGGAGGAGGAGGAGGAGGAGGAGGAGGAGGTCTTGGAGGAGGACGAGGTCTTGGAGGAGGAGGAGGAGGAGCAGCAGAAGGAGGCGGAGCAGCAGAAGGAGGCGGAGGAGGAGGAGGAGGAGGAGGAGGAGGAGGAGGAGGGCTTGGGCAGCCGAGGCTGCGCCGCCTGGGTGCCGCGGGCATCCCGCCTGCGCGGGATTCGAGTAAGGGATCGACTACATGATCGATGTACCCCAGGATTGATCTGCCCGTCGGATCTACGAAAACTGCGCAGAAAAGCTCTGTAGATCTGCGGAACCTTCTCTACGTCTCTCTCGTAGACTCGACGGAGCATCAACTCTGGGGTAAATCGATTCTTTGGTCGATCCCCTACTCGAAGGATGGGCACGGGCTCGAGGTCTGACACTGAGGTTTCGGGCGGTTTCGTCAGTTCTCGGCGGTGTTCCGGCCTCGGGATGCCTTCTGGCAGCTGCGCCTCGCCGAGAGCGCCGTGGGGGTGCCCAGGCCGCCCCGAACGGCCGCCGGAGGCCTCACGCACGGCCCGAACACCACTCGGAGAAGGGGGACCGGCTCAGGGGGGGAAACGTCGACCTGGAGTCGGCGATACCTCGTCGACACATCTCGGCGACGAGCCTGGGGGGGAAGTGAGAAGGGGCGGGCCTCCTCAGAAGGCTCGGAAGTCTCCCGGCCTTCTGAGAAGGTCTCTGAGCCTTCCCGCAAGACAGAAAAAACATCGCAGAATGCGCGAGGGCTTCTGAGAAGTCCGGCCGCCTTCTGAGAAAGCCTTCTCCTTCTCATTCCCCCCTCGCTCGCCGACGAATGAGGTTTTTGGGCCACAACTCAGGCCTCCGGCGGGCGTTCGGGACGATCCGGGCAACCCTGGATCGCCCTCGGTGATGCGCAGCTGCTGGCAAGCATCCCGAGGCTGGAAAACTGCCGAGAACCGACGAAAGCGTCCGAAAACCTCGAACCCGAAACTCAACTTCTCGAAACTGAGAAAACGTCCGAGAACCTCGAACCTGAGAAGGCCTTCCACTCTCCTTCTCACTTTCCCCCTCGCCCGCCGCCGAACCTCGGCGACGGGGCCCCCGGGAGCGGCACACCGCACGATCCTGGGCGGGGGGGGGGGCTGACCCAGGCCCCCACCGGCGATGCACATGGGCCACTGGGGGTCGATGCGTGGAGCCTCTGAGCCCGTCCCCCCCCCCCACCGAAGAGGAGGAGGAGGAGGAGGAGGAGGAGGAGGAGGAGGAGGACGACGACGAAGAGGAGGCGGCCGCCTGCAGGAGGACGACGAAGAGGAGGACGAGGAGGAGGAGGAGGAGGAGGAGGAGGAGGAGGGTCGAGTTTGTTGCCCGTCGAGAGAAGCAGGGGGTGGGGGGGACCCCAAACTGGAGACCGATCACGGTTTATGCTGACGGAGGGGAAGTGGGCCGACAAGGGTGCAGCTGCCGTGCAGCCGCAGCGAGGCCCGACACGTGCTGCGGCAGGCCCCCTCCTCCCTCCCCCCGGGTCTCTGCTCCTGCGCCCCTCCGCGGCCGGCGAAGAGCAGGTGCGCAGGGGAGGCTTGGCCGGCCACGGAACTCCCGAGCCAGCCATGTTGACATCTCTCGGGGGGGGGGGGGCGCATCCGCCACTTCTGCCAGCTCGGGTCGGCCCTCCGCCGGCGCAGCCGCCCACGCAGTGCTCCCGCGCGGGCTCCCGCCATCCTTGTGCCGCCGCCCGCCGGGGACGAGACGTCCACCTCTCGATGCCTCGCTTTGGCAGTGTTTTTTGGGGGGAGCGCCTTGGCGGACACAGCGAGCTACGAGAGAAGGAGAGAACGAGAGAGAGAGAGAGAGTAAGAGTACAGTCAACCCGTATCATGAGGATGCACAGTGAGGATGCAAAGGGGGCCTTGGGGGCAGATATTCACGTTTTTCGAACGAGGCTGGCCACCGAAAGCCGCTGAGGATGGGCCATTAAGGGACAAGGATGCAAGGGTACCCTTGGGAAGATTGCCCATCCTTACAATGCGGGCTGACTGCAGGGAACCCTTCTTTTCCGTCTAGCACGGCCAAAACACTCGAGCCCCTCTCGGGTGGTGGGAGCCTCGCGCGAGGAGCAGCGCCGCACGGCCACGACACCGGCAGAAACGGAGCCCACCGGAGGCCCCCGGCACGCCGAGGCGCCGGGACGCGCTCGAGGCCAGGTCACCGACCCCCACGGGGCTGGCCCCGGGCGACGCCACCTCGGGAAGCAGCGCCGCACGGCCACGACACCAACAGAAACGGGGCCCACCGGTGGCCCCTGGCACGCCGAGGCGCCGGGACGCGCTCGGGGCCAGGCCGCCGACCCCCACCGGGCTGGCCCCGGGCGACGCCACCCCGGGAAGGAGCGCCTCCACGGCGGAGGCAGGCGCGCGGGGCAGGCCGCGGGCCTCCCTGGAGGCCGCAGCACTCGCGGCCCGTGGCGGAGGAGCTGCTGCGCGCCCTCGCGCCGAGCGCCTGCTCGCCGCGGGCCTCTTCGCCGAGCCCGCTCCAGGGGGAGGGGGAGGGGGAGGAGGAGGAGGAGGAGGAGGAGGAGGAGGAGGAGGAGAGGAGGAGGAGGAGGAGGAGGAGGAGAGGAGGAGAGGAGAGGAGATGGAGATGGAGATGGATGGAGATGGAGATGAGATGGAGATGGAGATGAAGATGGAGATGGAGATGGAGATGGAGATGGGGGGGGTGGAGGTGGAGGTGTGAGGAGAGGAGGAGGAGAGGAGGAGGAAAAGAGGGGAGCAGGAGAAAGAGGAGGAGGAGGAGGAGAGGAGGAGGAGGAGGAGAGGAGGAGGAGGAGGAGGAGGAGGAGGGGGGGTGAGCGCGTCCTTTCCCTTCCTCGCCATCGCTCGGGCGTCCATTCCCCGTGCATTTTTCGGCTTCGTGCGCGCATTTTTGTTACGATGCTCCAGGATGCTTCTCGACAGTCCTCGCCGAGAAAAAATGCTCACGCCCGAGCGATGCCAAGCTTCGGACCTACGAGAATCGGCCAGGGAGACTCCCAGGAATTTTGCCCAGGCCGCCTCACTGCGCGCCCTCGCGCCCCCGCGCCGCCCCCTGGGAGAAGGGCAGCCCCCCCGGCCCAGGCCGTGACGCGCGTTAAGCGCGATCATCGTCGCGCCTCCGGGGGTGACCCCGAGACTCCCATGGAGGGCACTAAGACGAGGCCAAGACGAAGACAACACCGGGCAAAGAGAAACCGAGGATCTCTCAGACCCAGCGGCTTCCGGAGGAGACCTCGGGCGCCGCGGCCGCCTCAGAGGGGCAAAGACTGGTCTACTCTGTAAGAACGGTTTTTTGAAGGCAGATCTGCCTTCAAAAAACCGTTCTTACAGAGCAGACCAGTCTTTCCTCCTTGCAGGTAGAGTGCGAATCCAGAGCCAATCTGGGCGCCGCGGCCGTCTCTGAGGGGCCCGGAACGCTTCGAGAGCCTTCCGGAACGCTCCGGCACGGCCTTCTCCTCGCTCGCTGGCCCCGCCGACGCCCCAGGAGGTCGGCGCTCCGCGCGCCGGCCGGGCCGAGGGCGCCCCGGCTCGCGGAGCAGCCTCCGAGGCCGCTCGGTCCGCGAGAGCTCGCCGCCCGCGCTCGGGCACGCCTCGGGGGCCCCGCGAGGCGCTCGCATCGAGCTCGAGGCGGGGCGCCGACCGCTCCAGCGTGGCTCGCCCCCTCGCCGCCAGGCAGAGGTCGCGAAACGCATGCGAAGCCAGACCTCACGGCTGCGTCCCCGCCCGCCCGCGCTCCCACGCCGCGCGCACCGGTCGGAAGAAGTTGGGTTCGGGCCCGCGCAGAGAGTAACAAAACGCAGCAAAAGCATGCCGACTCTTGAAGTAGGAAGGAGCTTGACGTGGATTGGGATCTGGGAATCCGAAAATACCAACTTTCAACGACCGACGGGAATGACGGGAGCTGCTCCCAAGGCGCTGGCCCTGTGGTGCACTCCAGGCAGACGAGGGAGCAAACGCGAGGAGCTCGGCTCGGGGCCGTTGGAGACGTGTCCAGCAAAATGCCAGGGACTCCGCCCAGAACGTACCACTGGTCGGTCCCTGGAATGCTCCTGACAGTGACAGCAGCTTCGCCACAGCGCCTGCGACGACGATCTAACGAAAACGTATCGCCAGACCCGCATCCAATAAGGACCACCAGGGCCGCTTGGTCCTCTGACTGGGAGCATTCCATAAGGAGTTCGAGCTCCGACCTGGACAGGCGGATCGAAAAACTCAGGATGGATATTGTGCCCAGAGGAAGCCTGCCCGGAAACTACAGGCCAGGGTTCGCGGTGGCCCCCGCTATGTCATGGAAGGCCAAGTGCTACGAAATCAGCATGGATGTTCTTGTACGGGCACAGCGAGACTCGGCGCAGAAGAGTCCCAAGGATGAGGAGCAGGAGGAGGAGGAGGAGGAGGAGGAGGAGGAGGAGGAGGAGGAGGAGGAGGAGGAGGGGGAGGGGGGGAGGGAGGGAGGGAGGGAGAGGAAGGGATGGAAGGAGGGGGAGGAGGAGAGAAGAGAGACGAGGGAGGAAGAAAAAAGAGGGAGGAGGAGGGGTAGGAGGGAGGAGAGAGTTTGGAATGTAATGGAATGGGCCTTCTCGCGGTGCGATACGAAGAGGGGAGACGAACTACGAAGGCTTAGCTCGGTTCGAACCCTGGGCCTTGGGTCATTGCTCGGGCCGGGCGAAAGGAGGGGATAGCAAAGGGGGGGTTGAGAATCAGCTCACGTAGCTGATTTTCCCGGCGCCTCCCGGCGCCGGAGGCGCCCATGTATCGAGGAATGGGCCCAGCGGCGGGCCCGAAACAAGCTGCATGCAGCAGATTTCGTAACCCCCCCTTTCCCAATCCCCCCTTTCATCCGGCCCGACTTGCCCAGCCTCGAAATTCGTGAGAAACCGACGTCAAACTGCATTGAGAGGCTTGGTGCAAGCCTCGGCCAAATTCGATCGGACCAGCTCACTACCGAAGAAACGGAGGAGGAGGAGGACGAGGAGGAGGAGGAGGAGGAGGAGGAGGAGGAGGAGCAGCAGCAGCAGCAGCAGAAGGAGAAGGAGAAGGAGTCGGGGGGGAGGAGGAGGAGGAGAGGAGGAGGATGAGAGGAGGAGGAGGAGGAGGAGGAGGAGAGGAGGAGGAGGATGAGGAGGAGGAGGAAGCAAGACGAGGGAGGAGCAAGGAGGAGGAGGAGGATGGGAGAGGAGGAGGAGGAAGCAGGACGAGGAGCAGGAGCAGGGAGGAGGAGGAGGAGCAGGAAGAGGAGGAGGAGGAGGAGGAGGAGGAGGAGGAGAGGAAAGCAAAAAAGAAGCAGGACAGGAGGAGGAAAAAAATAAAATAATAAAGCAGGAGGAGGAGGAGAAGGAGGAGGAACCGCTCCCTTCCGCCGTCCTCGCAACCCCCTGGGGAAAGGGAAGGTCGCGGCGGCAGCCGTCCTCGTGAGCGGGCGGCCGGCCGCCGCCCTTCAGCGCAGCCACGGGTCCTCCAGGGCCTCAGCCACGGTAGGCCGGTCCCCCGGCTCGCGGTCGAGCAGGCCCGCCAGGAAGCTCTGCATCTCCTGGGGGTACGGGAGTAGAAAACAAGGAGGAGGAGGAGGAGGAGGAGGAGGAGAAACAGGAGGAGGAGGAGGAGGAACAGGAGGAGGGATAAGCGAGGAGGAGGAGGAGGAGGAGAAGGAGGAGGAGAGGCTGCTTGGATTATAGCCTGATCATTCTGGATGCAATGGAAAAGCGCGCGATGTTTTTGCTGTGGGCCCAAGTCCGACAACGCGCACTGCTGGCAAGAGCCTTTTCCCGTGCACACTTGGCCTCGCGACCCGTCGTGGGCCGATGGGGGCGCCCACGGTGCAGCGGCAACGGCGTCTACCGTGGCCTGCGCAGCCCTCCCGCGCACGAGGTGGGCGGCGCAGCCCCCCCCCCTTGCCGGCGCAAGGGGGCCCGACGGCCCTCGAGGGCCACCGCCCGCGATCGACCCGCGGCGCCCCCGGGATGCCCGTCGGCGAGGCTGCCTCCTGGCGCGAAGTGACGTTGCAGCGGGGCCAAAGAAGGACCCTCTGGGTCCACATGCGAGGGGGTCCACATCACATGGGCGATTCCCGCGCGAGATCGAACCCCATCACGAACTCGAAGCCACAGATCCGCACTCTTCCGAGCAGATCTCTCTCGTCCCACCCCACGGAGCCGGCCCTGGCGCGGGGCCGCGCTGCCAGTGGCGAGGGCCGCGGGGCCCACGAGGGCTCCGAGGCCTGAGGTCGAGCACGAGAGCGCGGAGCCCCGCTCTGGGGGCGGTCCGACGGCGCACCCCCTCTGGAGACCTTCGCCAACGGCTCCCGCCCCGCGCTGGCGCCCCCGCCCCG